>CAKAOJ020000171.1:710000-952500 GCA_916701645.2 Sebastolobus alascanus
TTGTGGTTCTCGTTGAAGATCAGGAAGGAGCCGCTGTCTGGAGGAGAACACAACAGCTTCAGAAAATCAATTTACATCCGATTACTCAAACTCACAGCCACGTTGAATAGACAGAAAATGTGTCAGGGGTATACGTACCTATGTCTGCAGTGATGCAGAGGACCTGCAGGAGACAGAGGACCACAGCAACATTTGAACAGGGTAACATTATCCTTAGTGGTGGATGAGGCTGTAGGACAGTTTTCCAGTCATGAGAGAAGGTTCTGGTGTGTGCTAAGGTGTGTGACATGGAGCAACAATGACACAGAGACATGGTTTCCCCCTTTAATCACAGTGATGGGTATCCTGTCACATGGGTAGCTAAGGTTGGTCAAATGACAGCAATTTCCATGAGCTTCCACATAATTAATATGACAGAGGAAAGAAAGGAAGAGGGAAGCGAGTTATCTCATCTCACTATTTAACAAGAAACAGAAAGTCACCAGTGATAGCTTCAAGATAACTCAGTGTCAGGATAGGACAATAAATCTATTTTTAATAAAACAAAGGAAAAAGTGAGAAGCGGATGATGGATTTGGGGAATTCATTTATGCAAGCAGGCTTTTCTAAAGTTCAATATATTGCCTTTATCTGAGTTTTCTGATCTATTATAAATAGCCCCTCAGTCTGTGCTAAATCCGTACCAGAGAGCAGATGTCATTCAGCAAGACGGGCTTTGAAGAAGTTTCAGAAGATTCACATCTGATCAGGAATGTGCCAGTTTCACAGTTACTGAGCCAGAGTGAATGAGGATTAAATGAGGTTTGCAGCACTTTGCTGATGTGAGGGTTTCCGTGGGATAGTAGCCCCCAGGAGGTCCGCGGGGGCTTCGGGTGAGGAGTGCAGTGATGATACAAGTCAGTAGAAAGAGAGGACAGGAGGAAATCCTGCTTCCTATTGGGGGAAGTGAGTGGAGATCTGACCACTGTGGCCTCATACTGTTTGCAGGGATGCCCAATGGTGCAGACAAGTGGGATGCAGACAAGTACCTGTGAAATACCCGTCCTTTAAATGGACAATACTGAGTTAAACACAAAGATGTAGGAGAATATTATACCTGACTGCAACCTACTACTGACATGTAATAAATCAACAACTGAACGTGCACATTGTGCAGCCTTAGCAAAGGGTTTGTGCTCTCTAAGTACTTCCTAGCTAGAAAGTACCATCACACGCAGGCACGACAGGTAGCTGAAGATGTAGATGGGGAACACCCAGCCTCACTAGTAGACAAGGGGATGTCCTGCCACCCTCACCATCTCCACTGTGTCCATCCAGAACATAAAGCTGTCCACAAACACGTCCGCTAACAGTTTTATATATAACAGTTTTAAGTGAAATTATAGAGAAAAAAGAAATAAATACTGGCCCAGCGTATATATCACGGTAGAAACAATATAGAAAAATATGTAAGATAGACATTTTTATATCTTTTTGACGATATATATGGTGATATTGCCCAGCCCTATTGGGGCCAAAGTTGTGCAAAAATACATTTTGAGAAATCAGTATAATAGAGACACAACGTGGCACCACCAGATCTTAGAAATAAAAATGCAACCATTAATCTGCTGTGTAGTTGGAGCCAAAACTTCATGACGTTCAGCATTAAAAATTCTCAGAAGGATTGGGTGTTTTCCAATAAATACCACATGAACACGTCAATGCCTTTCTTTAGAAAAACATTGCTCAAGTTTTGTCCGTTCAGCACTGTGTTACAAGAAGTGGCTAACGAAAGCGACTGCTCATTTCCTCTGTAGCACCAATACTGCGGGCACAGAGCCAAAGAAATAGAAGTTCAAATTGTTCTGGATGAATCAAATAAAGAACTGTTAGCTAAAGTAAAGCCGGGCAGGAGTCACTATAGAAGTTGGCAGGGGAAAGTTCAGGATCTAAAGCACTAAAGGTGACTGATTTAATAGCACAAAATGCTTGCGTTGCCAAGTTGTTTTCTGAGAGGGATGAATGTTAAGACTTGAGACAGCAGAAGAAGCAGAAATGATGAATCAGTCCAAATACTAATCATACAAGATTAAATATAATTGTTTCTGGTGGGCTAACAATCCACAGATATGTGACAATAGGCTACATTTAAAAGGACCAGTGTGTAGGATTTGGCAGCATCTAGTGTTGAGGTTGCAGATTGCAGCCAAATCAGTACAACTCTGCTCATTCCTCCCTTCCCAAGACTGTGGTAACGTGAGCTGCCTCGCTCAGAGGTCATCCATACCATAATAACACTACTTTAGGAGCAACAGAAGTCAGACGGCGGCTGGCGGTACCACGGTTTAACACTCAGCAGCTCACGTTACCTCAGTTTCACAAGCGTGTTGGAGAACTACGGAGAACTACAGAGAACTACGGTGAACTACAGAGAACTACAGAGAACTACAGAGAACTACAGAGAACTATAGAGAACTACGGAGAACTACAGAGAACTACGGAGAACTACAGAGAACTACGGAGAACTACGGAGAACTACGGAGAACTACAGAGAACTACAGAGAACTATAGAGAACTACGGAGAACTACGGAGAACTACAGAGAACTACAGAGAACTATAGAGAACTACGGAGAACTACGGAGAACTACAGAGAACTACAGAGAACTACGGAGAACTACGGAGAACTACGAAGAACTACGGTGACCTACGGAGAACTACGGAGAACTACGGTGGCCTTCAGGTAACGTAACAACGTGAAAGTCTCTCTGTAGATCCAGAGTTTGGTTTGTCCGTTCTGGGCTCCTGTAGAAACATGGAGGACTCTGTGAAGAGGACCTGCTCCCTCTGGAGATATGAAGGACTCATTCTAAGATAACGGAAACACAACGATTCTTAGTTTCAGGTGATTATACACTAATGAAAACAAAGTTATTATTATATTCCATTTCTGCTAATAGATCCCCCGACATGTTGCACACTGCTCCTTTAAAGTAAATGAATTAAAATGGGCAAAGTGATCTTCTTAGAACAGGCATACAACAAGCATCAGTACAAGAGAACTATCACATACTGGAAAGTGGACATAATATCATGAATAAACGAACAATTTAATGCAAACAGCCCAGCAATAAATATCTTTTTTCACCTCATGATTGTGGTTGATTGCATTCTTTTGTTCGTACCATTTTGACGCACCTTGAAAATGCTAAACATCACAAAAGTAGTATGTTTTTGCAGGTTGTTTTGAATAGCATCAGCTTGTACAGGTGTAATGACACTGTGTCTTCTAGCAGTCAGTGCTCTTGTGCTCTGAACCACGTTGGAAGACGTGATGAGAGTGTTTTGCAGAATAATGACAGGAAACCTGGTGTCTTGGACAGTGATTGGAAATAAATGTGATAAATTCCAGTGTAAATGGTTTGAATGAAGGCCAAAAACATTCTGCATACACCATAAATCACACTACTGAAACATACATATTTGAAAGATTTTCTTTATTAATCTTACCAAAAAATATATATGTATCAATGATACAAACTCACACTTTGTTTTTCTTTTGTGATTATAACTTGGCAAAGAAAAACCTAATATAAACAACATGGATTTATGCTTTTACATATTCACTGCACTTTATGATGGTAGAAAAGAAATCTGCTATAAACTCTCAAATAACATGTATGACAGGTACATTCCCAAAGTGCCATGCTTGGTGAGGGTGGGGGGTTTTGAGGGATAAAAAAAAGTATGTTTGAACATGAAAGGTAAATAATACATAATAACAGTCATTTGACACATAATGTCCTTTATGGGAAAACATTGCCTAAGAGCTCCCTTTTGGCCTGTGAAAAGTACCATCATGAATTTTAACAAAACATCTCTTCTTTGTTGTGAATTCATACTTTGGTTTGGTTGCACCAGCTATTCTTAAATAGTACCTAAAGTTCATCCTAAAAGCTGGAGCAACCGCCTCCTGAATCCTAGCTTCCTGATTGTACCAACCTGTAGAGAGCTGCAGGGATGGCGTGTTGTTGTAGGCCAACCAGGAAGTGATCATCTCTCTGGTTCCCTCCACTAACAGGAAGTGATCATCGCCCTGGTTCCCTCCACTAACAGGAAGTGATCATCGCCCTGGTTCCCTCCACTAACAGGAAGTGATCATCGCCCTGGTTCCCTCCACTAACAGGAAGTGATCATCGCCCTGGTTCCCTCCACTAACAGCCAATAGGATTGTTCCGTTGGGTTTTGGATTATTGTAGAAAATAATCTCTTCGGCAAACACACGTTTATGATACTGACACGTTTTGTTCCATAAAATAATCTCCACAAATCAACACCAGTTTTATGATTTTTGAAACATAAATGCAATCACCAGAAGTAAAAAGCTAACGTTAGGCTATAAAGGAACTACACCACGTTCTAGGGCTGACCCGAATGCTTCGAAGCTTCGACCGTTGCCATGGTAATCGACCTCCAATCAATATTTGAATGCTTCGTTTTTTTCTATATAAGTATCCAATAACAATGTATAAATCCCAAAATAGCCCATGAAATAAGAACTAATCCCACAACATCCTTCATTATTCATATTCAACATTAATTATTATAAGTTAGGGGAGATGGAGACGGACAGACAGAAGAACATGTCAGCCAGCTGCGCCGCGCTGCGAAGCTTCAATTACATTTGAATATTTCTCACGAAAGCTTCGGAGGCCAAACAAAGGTATTCAGGGCAGCTCTACCACGGTCACATGACTTCACGTCAGCACCACTCAGTGAAAGGCCGACTAGTGTTCGCCGTGATGACTTTTAGTCGTCTTTTTTAAGACACGTAAAGGCTTCAAAATTCACTAGTAGGGTATTTATTGATGTATTTTATGTCATAGAACAAAACGTTAAAATCTCTTCAGCTTGTGTTAACCACAGAACTGATTTCAGACATCTAACTAAAAACTCTTTCAAAGAACCCATTGACTTCCAGACGAGGGAACCAGAAGTTCTAACATGCGAACTCTGTTCTGGGTTTTAGGAAACGTTCCTGCTCAGCTCTATTGCTCCTACTGTATGTTTTAATGTCTTTGCCTGAAGTGCTGGTCTCAGAAGAACATCCTCTCTGTGTTGAAGACCCTCAGCCTGGTCATGAAGTTGAAATAGACGAAGGCCAAACAGACCAGCAGGTTCTTCATCAGATAGAGGATCGGTGTGACGAAGCCAAAGAAGGCGATGAGGCCGACACGCACAAAGAAGAAGGGGAAGTCCTGCACGGCCACTCCTAGCGAGGAAAGCAACGGGCTGTGAGGCATGACCACCACGCGCAGGCACGACAGGTAGCTGAAGATGTAGATGGGGAACACCCAGCCTGAGTAGTACACAAGGGGATGTCCTGCCACCCTCACCATCTCCACTGTGTCCATCCAGAACATAAAGCTGTCCACAAACACGTCCGCCCGGGCGTCGCTGGCACACAGGAACCTCAGCGGACCCGTGTAGGCGTACGGCGATATGCGGTACGCCGTGGTGCTCGCTGACCGTGAGCTCAATCCAGAGATGCTAAACGGTCTCCCGGAATTACCCGGTATCCCCGGGACCGTCCCGTTGGTCTCTGGTCGAGCCCCTGCTCCGTTCTGGTTCCTGTCATTGAGCTGGCTTCCTCCCGGTGGAATGGGAGTCGGTCCAGCTTGCCCGGGCACAGCTGGCCCCGGCACAGCTGGACTGATAGGTGTTACTGGGTTTACCTGTTCCACATGTGTGAGGACAGTGGAGGGGATGTCAGCATCTCTCTCCATGTCATTAGCTGGGGAGAGAAAAGTAAAGATTATACAGAGTAAAGCAAATATAAAAATCTGTTTATGTTGCTTATCTTCATGTGGTGTTCATACGCTCATTTTTTTGAAAATGAACCAAACATGACAAGAATCATAATGTTCAGCAGGATTTTATTTTGAATATTGTTTTGGCCTTGGGCGATATGGCCAAAATATTCTATCATGATATCGGTCAATTCATATCATTCATTCAATTCATATCTTGATAACGATATACAGTATATCATGATATATATTGTTTTGTATATTGGAATACATATGATGATATATATTGTTATCGAGATATGAATCGACCTATATCGATAACGATATATATCATGATATAGCATGTTTTCTGGTAATTCAATAAATAACTAGTCTATATGAAATAACCACATGGTAAAGCCTATTTTTGTATGCAAATGAAAAGTACTGAGTATTTTCTCATTTTAAGAACTTGAGTGCAAAACAAACATAACAGTTTTAAGTGAAATTATAGAGAAAAAAGAAATAAATACTGGCCCAGCGTATATATATCGCGATAGAAACAATATAGAAAAATATATAAGATAGACATTTTTATATATTTTTGACGATATATATCGTCATATTGCCCAGCACTATTGTGGCCAAAGTTGTGCAAAAAGACATTTTGAGAAATCAGTATAATAGAGACACAACATGGCGCCACCAGTTCTTAGAAATAAAAATGCAACCATAATCTGCTGTGTAGTTGGAGCCAAAACTTCATGACGTTCAGCATTCACAATTCTCAGAAGGATTGTGTTTTTTCCAATAAATACCACATGAACACGTCAATGCCTTTCTTTAGAAAAACATTGCTCCAGTTTTGCCCATTCAGCACTGTGTTACAAGAAGTGGCTAACGAAAGCCCTGCTCATTTCCTCTGTAGCACCAATACTGCGGGCACAGAGCCAAAGAAATAGAAGTTCAAATTGTTCTGGATGAATCAAAGAAAGAACTGTTAGCTAGAGTAAAGCCGGGCAGGAGTCACTATAGAAGTTGGAGGGGGAAAGTTCAGGATCTAAAGCACTAAAGGTGAGTGATTTATTTAATGTGTTGAGAGAGCAGCGCTCACCCTGGCCGGTCAGTCTGCAGTGGCGTATCCTCTCCACAACGTCAATACAGATGAGAGAGAAGAGGACTAGTGATACAGGGAGCTCCGTGAACGTATCTTCTTTCATGTTGTTATTTATCTGAACCTGGGCAAACAGCCAGAAAATCATTAGTTGGAACATACTACAACATTTAATCTAATTAATTACTCACCTCCAACCAACATAGAACGCATCTCAACAATAAAGCACCTTTGCACCAAGCATTGACATGTTCGACTCCTCTAGTACTGGACACTTGCAGCGCTGGTGTTTGCCTGAGTCAGGACTTCATACTGACAGGACACAGAACAAAGCAGACAAGCTGGTCATCTTGGCAGAATTTATGGTTCATGTAAAAGACACCAGATAAGCAATGGCCAAAAGGTCAGCTTGGGCTCCAGAAAGGGCCACGTAAAACAGCAAGTAGGAGCTGAGCTGCAGCCAGCGAGGAAGTGAAAATGTGCCTCATGGACAGATGATTTGACAAGGGCAGCTTGGACAGGAAGAGGAACCAAGCTGCTTATCAGTAGCTCCTTATCCATATTCATCCCCTGAGAACCAAAGGGTTCCTCACAAATCATCACCTTTATTCCACTCGCAGATGCCTCACACTTTGATTCCACTACATTTTATATCATCATTTTGGTCCCAGTAGTAAAGCTGTGGTGAGTATTTTTCTAAGTTTACAAGAAGCTTCTTTGGATGATAAACACAATCATCCAAAATAACTACAAAGGATCTACAATTTCAGACTCTTGTTACAAATATGGCAACATAAAGGCCCCGACACACCGAGCCGACGGTCGGCCGTCGGACAGTTTGGGGCCGTCGGTGAGCGTCCGCCGGACTAGGACTAGTTTTTCCGGTGTGTCCCGCCCCGTCGGCTCTAGTCTGCCAGTGTCTGAGTTTTTTCGTTTTTTCAGCTGATTCAGCAGGTTGAATCGGCGGCGGCGCCCGTCGGTGAGAGAAATCACTCTGATTGGCGATTCAGCTTAAACGAATCAGTGCACGAGAAGAGAAACGGAAGTGAGGAAAGCCGACGAGTAAAGTCAAGAGGAAAAACACAGAAGGCTCTTCTCATGTTTCATCTTCATCTCATCCGATCGTTCCAGATATTTTCACAGCGACATGAACATCTGGAATGAAGCTAAGTGGTGAGTGATAGCGGTGAGAAGACGGTCGGTGGACGCCGCTTTATTTCTTGTACGTATCATAACAACAGCTTGTGTATCCGCCGTCCTCGGTCTTACGGTTTCCCTTTTTGAATGATGAATACAGACTACCGCGACATGCTGGTGTGGAGAGTTATTTCATCTCACACAGGCGCAGAACGTACGTGGTAGTTGGCCGTCGGCTGTAGTTTTTGCGGTGTGTTCGAGTGGCCAAGACAAAGGGGACGTGAGGCGACTCAGCTGGTGGCCTTTGTCGCTGCTAGTTCTTTGATGTCGGGTTTTCTGGGCCTTAAGGGTCAAAGTTCATGATCAGAGTAGAGATAAACTGATGTAATAAAAGAAATGAAACAAACACTCCACAACATGTTGTACCTCAGAGCTGGCGATGAGAAAGGCAAAGCAGGGTAATGTGGACAGGATCACATATACGAGAGCCACAGGCCTCCTGATGCAAAGACAAAGGAAAGGAAATTAGTAAGGAAGGAACACAAAGGCAGATGCAGGACTTGCTAGCTCATGGTATTCACCAGCCACAGACCAACCAGCTGGTCAGGTCTCAGTCAGTCCCAGCTGCTGACCATCACCACACAGCTACCAACCTCTGAGCTCTCTGACATCAGGACAAAAGCAGGACAAACTCACCACTTCTTCCTACCAATGAGAAACTTCTTCTTCATGAAGACCATATACTTCATGGGCACCCAGACCAGCAGGGCGGTGGAGGTGACGTAGGCAATGGAGGAGGCCACGATCAACCAGTAGGCCGTGCTGCCGTCTCCGGCGGGCTGCGCCGACGTTTTGACCTTCGCTACGATGACGGCGAACCTCTGCATGACGATGAAGAGCGGCACGCATAGGCCTGCAAACTGCAGCACCTCGCACAGGGCGAACTTCAGCGTCCTCCCCGAGCCCATGCTGTGGAGCTCATCAAAAGCAAAAGAAGGGAGGGAGACGGGTGCTGTTGTCGCAGTGAGGCGACCCGTGTCCCTCTGAGGGACGGACCGGCCTCGGACCACTGCATTGTCTGCCTCCACTAGCATTTTCCACACACCACAGCTCTGGCTCTCTGCTCTCCCAACTGCTTACACTGCACTAGGCATTGTGTTCCTCGGTGTGACGGTGATGTGACCGGCCCTTTACTCTCTTTATATACAGGATAATAAACAAAGGCTGTCTAACTCTGCACCCTGAAGGACATGCATGTACTACAGACATCTCAGTGGGATGATTTAGCCTTGAAAACAATACTTCAATCTGTGCTTTTAAAGATAAAATCCTGTTCTATCAATCAGCTACACATAATAGATGATAAACATTATACTGAGCATCTAAATGCATGTAGCTGTGCATTAGTTATACCATATATTCTACCTGAACCAGCAAACATAAGTGGTGGACTTGATAACACCCACAGTAAAAGCAACATCTAAGGCCCTTGTGGCTTTTCCCGTATTCATACATCGCCATCTAGTGGCAAAATGTGATAACTGTAAAATGTCAGCTGCACAATGATGTAACAAATACTAGAAACATATCAGTGGTTTAACAACACTGCTTCAACACATCAATTTTCAAAAATGCATTATCTACTCACCCTTTCCTCAGTCGGAAATCGTAGTCTGGTCCAAGTCCAAACACAACTTCCAAAGCCATAAAGAATATCCAATATGCTTTTCCAATCGTTGGAACGTATCAACGCTCGGTCCTCTGTCTCAAACAGCATATGCAGCCTACTGTTGTCAAATGATTGGTCCAAATTAGTCCAAAAGATCACGACGATGATATGAAAACAAAACGAATAGTCTGCTCATTGCATTCATTTTGAAAGTAGCGTAGTCATGTGCATTATTGAGCTGACACTTTGCTGAGCCACAGTATAAACCAAAGTTTTTAGTGATAAAGTAGGTCTACTTTATTAATAGAAAATATATGGTTCCTTAAGGCTGTATACAAACATATATAGCCATATTCTTGCTATGTGACAGTTAAAAAATATGAAAGAATATTTTCCATAGACATACAGTATATTTATCCATTTTCTAATCTATAACGGCCCCACAGTGCCGAAGAACTTTAAGCCCTGGACATGATCTGAAGTATATACAAAATAAAATATTTGATGGTAGGAAAGTTTGGATTATTATTTAAGATATAAACTTTAAAGAAAATCTCACAGCATAAGGGCAAGTTGAAGACCTGAACACAAGCTATATTCACAGAGCCTTCCCTCTCTGCTGAACAGCCTCGTCCCAACAATGACCAAGCATCAGGGAGAAGAAAGCACTGATTTTTATAAAAAAAAAAAAAAAAAAGAAGCCTATTAAGTATGAATGATTGTTAAAAAGTTTACAAAATGTATAATACAGAGAATTGTATTAAAAGTCCCAAAAAATAACAGGAAAACTCATCTCTGATGCAGTATTTACAGGAAATAATCTGCTCAAAATTCATCCAAATCGCTTTTTTTTACACAAACGTCCTGCAGTTATTGCATTCACTATTTGGGTTAATTGTACAATTTATCACTTGTTCTATACTGTTATTTTTATGCATTGAATATAATATGAAATGTCGAGAAAATGTGTCACTCGGTCAGAGGTCGTTAATTTACTCAATGATGGAAAAGGGATCCCTTAAGGAAAAAGGTTGGGAACCACTGGGCTAGATTATTATAAGATAACTCAGTTATTCTGACAGTTAAATCGATATCACTCTTTATTACAGCCTATAAAAAATATCACAAGGTACAAATCACAAAATGTCATCTAGCTGAGGAAATTATTAAAACTTCAGAAAATTATGTTAGTTATGAATAAATAACTTAGACACTTACTCATTTGCAGCAGAAGAAATCACAACGGCGCCCCCGAAAATGCCATCACCTCCTTACGCTGCGACATCACTCACAGTATTATCTTGAACATGTTTCGCAATCCATCCGCCAGAGTTCACTCGCTCGCTATATTAAGTGTAATTTGTGCTTGCAGCATCCGCAGAGGTCGCAAGTGGCCATGGCCAAAGTGACGTCACACCATCAGACACGACCCTTCACAGGGTTTCCGTGCTGCAGGTTTTCACTTGTCTGTGCACATCAAAATGTTTCTAAAATTTGAAAATGAAGAGCTTTGAGAAACTTTGAGAATGTCCAGAAACCACACGTTTCCTCATCCTTATGGAAAGTATAACTGAGGCTTCATAAAGAGGTGTTAGGGCATGTTCACGGTTCACGGTTCACGGTTCACGGTTCACACACACACGTGAATGCAGGAGAAAGAAGCGATATTCGTGCTGAATGTGGCCGACGCCAAGTCGGGTCAACCACACACACTTCTTTGCTATTGGTTGAGGTTGCGACTTCGTCAGTAAAAGTTCACCAAAGTTGAAATCCACACAATGTGAATTTTGCGGATGTGTGACCATGCCACATCCACGGCTTTCCCCTGTCCTGTGCACGAGCACAAACGCCCCCTGTTGCTGATTTGCTGGAATAGTGTTGTGTGTCTCTGTCTGAGCCACTTTGATTGTTTCCCTCGTACAGAGCCAGCACTGTGTATGAACACCAGATATGTTTTCAGCGAACACACCAAACAGAACAGGAGATATTTGCTTAATTGGACAATAAGTGTTTTCTTTTACACACAGTGACGTCACGCTGTACTCTCACCGCTACATTGCATATCATGCACCTCAGCCTGCGATATTACAAATCCTACTGGAGCGTAGGCATGACCCGCCCTACTCTGCTTCTGATTGGCTTACCCTGATATTCTGAACCTAACCAATCTCACTTCTCATGCCTGAACCCAACAAATCCAACCAACGGAAGCAAAGAGTACCAGCAAATCAGCAGCAGAGCAGGTCATGTTTTTGCTATAGCAGGATCCATAATTCAGCCCTCTGGTGTTTGCACCTCCAACAACAATGGCTTTGACCCCAAATGCCCGTATGTGTGTGTGACTGCACCTTTAAATCCACTATGTAACGTCAATGGTGGAAAGTAACTAAGTAGACTACATTTACTCAACGTTACTGAACTTTGGTGTCGTTTTAATGTGATAAATTGTTGGCATAATGTGCTATTTGACATTCCCCACACAGTTTAACACAGGTGATAATCAGGCTGAACACTTACCTGTTCTCCTCCACGTGCTGCTCACTCACTGTCAGGTTCGGGAGCCATGTTGGTTCTGTTCAGCAGGTCCAACTTCACCTTGTTGTCCTGCTGAGTTCATCTTTGGTAATCCTCATCCTCTCAGAAAGATGCTTGAGGTCCTCAAAGCCTGTTCTTCACCAGGAGAACAATGTTAAATGTGGTTATTTTTCTCCAGATGTTTGGTTTATAACAGCATCCTGCAGCTGGGGGGCACCGAGGGGTTTAATCTCAAGTTTTCTTCATAATACAGAGTTTTAAATGTGTTCCTGTAGAAGATAAAACTCACCTCAGTTACCTTCTGACAGATACCCGAGTGACGTCAATAGCACTTAGCAAACAGCCAATCAGAGGGGCAGGTTTGCGCATGCGCACTGTTGTTTTCCCAAACTCTTACCTGACGCTGTGAGCGCGCAGCCAAAGAGTTTATATAGCCAAGATGTTAAAGTCAACAGTTCGTTTCATCTCATCATCAGCTTCCAGTTAGAATTAAAGGTAAAGAAATTAAATTGTTTAGCAGAACCCTGAATGTTTTTTGTTTGTTTATTTGGTTTTTATTTGGTTTTGTTTTTATTCCTCTTTTTCCTTCTTTACAGTTTATTTGTTGTACAATTTACAATTTATTTTTATATTATTTTTATACCGTAAGATATTTTTTCAGAACTGTATTGAAACATCTGAACATGTGATTATATTGTATTGAACTTTTGAAATAAAAATAAAAAAAACAAAAAAACATCAGCGTCCAGCAGCAGAGCTACGCCTCCGCCATTTTGGACTGAAAGCGACTACCGGACGTCCTCCTAAGAAGAGCCGTACAAAAGTAAAATAAGTTATTTATATTCTATTGTCATATTCTACCAAATTGGCCTGTGTTGAACAATAAAATATGTAAGGAATAATGTACAACGAGCGGGTCATTGTTGTGAAAGATTCACGTCAGGGTGCTGCATCGCCCTGAAGGGGATTCTTTCACTACAATGACCCGCTAGCTGTACATTATCCCGCTTATTACACGGCTACTTACTGAAGAAATCAATATTTTGACACAAAAACGGTCCGCCAGAGTCCGACATCAGAGCTGCGCCCATAGCAACGGTCTGTTCTACATAGCAACGGTCTGTTATACATAGCAACGGTCTGTTATACATAGCAACGGTCTGCTATACATAGCAATGGTCTGTTCTACAGAAATAACAGAACGCTGTGATTGACAAATCAGAATCGAGTATTCAACACAGCCGTGCAATATTATAAATATAATAAGCATCTGCATTTTCTTTTTTGGTTTGATTAGGACACATCCCGGGGATTTCGGAGTGGATTTAATGTATTCACCTTATATAGCCTCCTATATTTACATATGGAAGCAGTAATATGTTCAAGATGATTTCTAATAGAAGCGTTATTAGACTTTCTATCAGACAAACGCATTAATAGTATAGTAACCGTCCCCTGGCCCTGCGGCAGGCCACGCACATATCGCAGCACTAGTCCCGCGAGAGAGGGGGGGGGGGGGCGCAGCAGGGATGGATGACCCGGCTGCTCCCCCTCCCTCTCTCCCCTCCCAGCCCCAGCTGTCAGCTCCCTTCCTGCCTTGCCCCCCCTGCCCCCCCCACCCCCCGGTACCATGGCGTCCAGTGAGGAGGACGGCTCGGTAGAGGAGAAGGAAAACAACAACAAGAGGAGGACTAAGAGCGCGCTGGCGACCGCATGGCTCACCTTCTACAACATCACCATGACCGCCGGGTGAGTGCGCGTCTTATTCCTACTGTTCATACTAATAAAGTTAGAGCCGCTCCCTCAAACACTGTGCGCGCGTGTTGCTGTTTATAGGACTGTGTGCGGCTCTGTGGCACAGTGCGCGTCTCTGTGGCACAGTGCGCGTTCAGCGTCTGTGGCACTTTGGGAAAACCTGAGGGAACATTTACATATTTAATATAAAGATAAGGGGCAGGCTATTTGCGTGCGTGTGAGTAAATGAATGAATGGTGTTGGGTCTCAGTGACAGGCTGGCGCCGCGCGGCCGTGTCCTAATAGGGCTGAGTGCGTGCGCGGTGTCAGCGTGGAGGCCCGCAGCGCGCGTCCCCGCGTCCCGGTGATAAGTATAGCCGGGGCGCGGGGACGCGCGCTGACACTGGAGATCAGCTCCGGGACGCACTAATGCGCAATGGGCACTTTCTTTAATAACAACATTACATGTGTGATGTGCTGGATGTATCGTGTTTATAGACTGGATGGACTTTAGAACAGCTCTCAGATCAGTTCACCCACCGGATCAATAATCAATAAACATGCCTCCAGTTTCCAGTGGTGGAAGAAGAGTAGAAATACTCTGTTACAGGTAAAAGTACTGCATTCAAAATGCTACTTATGGAACAGTACCAGGAAAATATACTAATGTAAGATTAGATTTATTTTTGTAAAGATTTATTTTGTAGATTACCTTATTTTTCTCAGAATTATTATTTAGAATTTATGTAAGTTAATTAATGGCAATCACACATTTTATACAGTATACATATTGCATTCTGCTCCTTAATTTAGATCTGGAACTACTGTATATAATCATCACTCACCTTACTTGCTTGTAAGGTGAGTGATGATTAAGATTGGCGGAGTGATATGATGTTGAGTTATCCTAAGCTTGAGTTGAGACATTAAAGTAGATCCTGTTTACAGACGAAGCTCTTGCTTTACCCACAGAGCCCTACAGTAGTTTAATTAAGTAACAGGTAAGTTTATAGTTAAGGCAACAAGAAACCTGCCTTACACTAACATACAGTATACTCACTGCAGAAACATTGGCCATGTGACTGTTATAGCTACTATTATATACAATATTATTAGATTATTATTACTCATGCATTAATGTAACAGCTAGATTTGACTCTTGTAGTTGGTTGAGGTGGAGCTCATCTGTAAAAGACTGCATCTAATGATTATTTATTATTATCATCATCAGCTGTGCTTGTATAAACTGTCGGGTAGTTTAATTTATAATAAAACATCCTGTTTTATAGGCTCTTTGTATGTTTTGGGTGCAAAAAAATCTTAATTTGTAAAGTATAGCTGTCAGGTTATATTTCCCTCTGAATTGTAGTGAGTATAATGTAAGAGAAAAGTACAAGTACCTCAAATGTGTACTTAAGTACAGTACTAAATGTCATTACATTACTTTATTATAACATTGGTAACATGGCTGCATTATTTTTTTTTTATATCAAAATGTAAATGGGTTTTAATGTGTTAATATGTTTTACAGAAGCAGCAAATGTTGGACTTTAAAGTCGTAAATACAATTTGTTCAAGAATCATTTTGAAGCAGACAGAAGATTAAAGATTTAAATCACAGAGAACTTCTGGAGCTCTTTGTTATGTTCCTGCTGTAGTAGAGATAGAGTAGAGATTAGAGTAGAGATAGAGTAGGGTAGAGTAGAGATAGAGTAGAGATAGAGTAGAGATAGAGTAGTAGAGAGTAGAGTAGAGAGTAGAGTTGAAACATCCTGTCTGAGTCTCTAATCATCCCGTTCATAATGTTTTACCAGTAAACATCTGTTGTCACTGAAGGACAATCACAGGTTCGGTGCCGCTCTAACGTTGCATCTCTTGTGATTTTGAATCTTTGTTGATTTACTCTACGAGGAAGCTCCAGGAGCAGCCAGATAGAAATGTTGTAAATCAAAAGTTTCATGACGATACGATATTATATTGATTCTTTTGACCACAATACGATAGTTGCTGATATCACAAAGTCTTCCTCAATACCATTTTGATTTGATTCAATTCATGGACTTGCAATCGATATGAGACGATATCGTATTTAATACAATCAGTTACATTTATATCAACTCACAAAAAAAAAACTAAAATATGATTTGACAATTTATTACTGAGCTCTTCCAGACATTTAAATGAAAACAATCTATTCTTTATAAAAAATAATAAATATAGAGTGGGAATTTCAAAATAAAGGCTATATGTATCAATATTTTCTCTTTACATCGATGATATTGGATCATTGAATTGATATATCGATCCATATATCTACTGTATATATCCATCATCACACCCCTAGTTGATGCTATAACTTGGACTTGAGGAAGAAGGATATATATGGTTTCTGCTGTTCTTTAGTCTCCTAACTGAAGCGATAATACTGTAAACCTGTGTGGGAATCTGATTTAGATTGTTTGGTTAAGACTAAAGGCTGGGTATATATATATACTGTATATATATATATCTATATATATATATAGATATATATATACAGTAGAAAAGTGCATGTAACAGAGCTGTAAGAAGATGCAGCAGGTTTAGGGTTTGAGTTTCAAATAAATGAGCGTTTATGTCAAAACTACACTGAACTGTACAATGCAGAGCTGAATAGCCTGGTTAATAGCCACTTTCCAGATTCTCTTCTATCAATACTGGGATACAGAGAACTATGGGCACGCTCTGACACCATCCATCAATACTGGGATACAGAGAACTATGGACAAGCTCTGACACCATCCATCAATACTGGGATACAGAGAACTATGGACACACTCTACACCATCCATCAATACTGCGATACAGAGAACTATGGACACGCTTTGACATCATCCATCAATACTGGGATACAGAGAACTATGGACAAGCTCTGACACCATCCATCAGTACTGGGATACAGAGAACTATGGACAAGCTCTGACACCATCCATCAATACTGGGATACAGAGAACTATGGACACGCTCTGACACCATCCATCAATACTGGGATACAGAGAACTATGGACAAGCTCTGACACCATCCATCAATACTGGGATACAGAGAACTATGGACAAGCTCTGACACCATCCATCAATACTGGGATACAGAGAACTATGGACACGCTCTGACACCATCCATCAATACTGGGATACAGAGAACTATGGACAAGCTCTGACACCATCCATCAATACTGGGATACAGAGAACTATGGACACGCTCTGACACCATCCATCAATACTGGGATACAGAGAACTATGGACACGCTCTGACACCATCCATCAATACTGGGATACAGAGAACTATGGACAAGCTCTGACACCATCCATCAATACTGGGATACAGAGAACTATGGACACGCTTTGACACCATCCATCAATACTGGGATACAGAGAACTATGGACAAGCTCTGACACCATCCATCAGTACTGGGATACAGAGAACTATGGACAAGCTCTGACACCATCCATCAATACTGGGATACAGAGAACTATGGACACGCTCTACACCATCCATCAATACTGGGATACAGAGAACTATGGACACGCTCTGACACCATCCATCAATACTGGGATACAGAGAACTATGGACACGCTCTGACACCATCCATCAGTACTGGATACAGAGAACTATGGACAAGCTCTGACACCATCCATCAATACTGGGATACAGAGAACTATGGACACGCTCTGACACCATCCATCAGAGAACTATGGACAAGCTCTGACACCATCCATCAATACTGGGATACAGAGAACTATAGACAAGCTCTGACACCATCCATCAATACTGGGATACAGAGAACTATGGACACGCTCTGACACCATCTATCAATACTGGGATACAGAGAACTATGGACAAGCTCTGACACCATCCATCAATACTGGGATACAGAGAACTATGGACACGCTCTGACACCATCCATCAATACTGGGATACAGAGAACTATGGACACGCTCTGACACCATCCATCAATACTGCGATACAGAGAACTATGGACAAGCTCTGACACCATCCATCAATACTGGGATACAGAGAACTATGGACAAGCTCTGACACCATCCATCAATACTGGGATACAGAGAACTATGGACACGCTCTGACACCATCCATCAATACTGGGATACAGAGAACTATGGACACGCTCTGACACCATCCATCAATACTGGGATACAGAGAACTATGGACACGCTCTGACACCATCTATCAATACTGGGATACAGAGAACTATGGACAAGCTCTGACACCATCCATCAATACTGGGATACAGAGAACTATGGACACGCTCTGACACCATCCATCAATACTGGGATACAGAGAACTATAGACAAGCTCTGACACCATCCATCAATACTGGGATACAGAGAACTATAGACAAGCTCTGACACCATCTATCAATACTGGGATACAGAGAACTATGGACAAGCTCTGACACCATCCATCAATACTGGGATACAGAGAACTATGGACACGCTCTGACACCATCCATCAATACTGGGATACAGAGAACTATGGACAAGCTCTGACACCATCCATCAATACTGGGATACAGAGAACTATGGACACGATCTGACACCATCCATCTTACACTAACTGGTGTCATTATGTAATATTTTCTGTTATTGTTTCTGCAGGTGGCTGGTTTTGGCGATGGCGATGATGCGCTTCTACATCCAGAAAGGCACACACAAGGGTCTGTACAGAAGTATAGCAAGGACACTCAAGTTCTTCCAGACCTTTGCTTTAGTTGAGGTAAGAACATGACCTGATAAAATACTGTCTAACAGTGACTTTAAAACAGGTAGATGAGAGGTAATGAACTGATTTTTATATATCTCGTCTTACAGGTGGGACATTGTGCCATCGGTATGTGATGATTTTTGTTTATGGCTTATTATTATTATTATTATTAAAATGAAAACAAATTCAGATTTATGTGTAGCTGTAAACGTTTTTTTTCTCTCTTTCTCGGTGCTCTGCTGCAGGGATTGTGAGGACTTCTGTGATTGTAACCGGGGTGCAAGTGTCTTCACGGATCTTCATAGTTTGGTTCATCACCAACAGCATCAGACAGGTGACTCTGCTGCTGCTACTGTGGCTTTATTTAGTTGTACAAACCAATGAGAAATAGCATCATTCTACTGTTATTTTATTTACTGTTTGTATGAGAAAATGCACTGCACTATCATATAATATAATTAGGGATGGCTCGATAATATCTCTTCTGTCCGATACCGATACCGACAGTCTTTTTCCCTCTTTTAAACAACCAAGCTGTTAATAATATATTTGTATGGAATCTATCTATCTAAAAAGCATCATCATCATCATCATGCTCAAACTGTGAAACAGATATTTTCCCCTAAAAGAAGAAATACATACAGTAGCCCACAACGTGACTGAGATATACAATACTGCTGCTGCTGCTTCTTATTCCGTACATTTTTGATTGGTCATCAAACATCCAAAATTAAATTTAAAGTGTAACTTTGTGCAAACTTTTGAATCAGAGTATTATTTTTTTACCTTGCTCAAGGGCACCTCAGTGGTGGTAATGATGGAGGGTTTCCCCACCCAGATTTATCCTGCCGGTCCAGCTTGCTTCTCTAACCTTTAGGCTACCACTGCCCATTTAGAATAACAGGAATTATAATCCCAGTGTAAAATACTGGATATAAGTATATATATATATATATATATATATATATATATATAGCTCAATGACCGTTGTTAACAGAGATAAACTGTATACCGGTACCGAGTTTCGGACTGATACCGGTACTGAGTATCGGACTGGCGTATCTATATAATAATAATAATATTACCTCCAAACATCCAGTGTGCATATTAAAATCATTCTGTAATCAAAGATAGATTCTCACAGTTTCTGAGGACAAATCTGATCACATTCTTCTTCTCTGTGTCTATTTTAAGCATCTGTGCCATGAAACCTGCAAGAACCCCTGAACTTTATTATAGTTTAGTATTTCTCCCACTTGTCAGCTTTGACTCATGTGAACAAGTCTCTAACTTTCTCTCTCCTCTGTATATCTGTATTTATTTTGCTCTGACTTTGAACTGAAGATCCAGAATGAAGAAAGTGTAATCCTATTCCTGGTCGTGTGGACGATTACAGAGATTACCAGATATTCCTACTACACATTCAACCTGCTCCACCACCTGCCGTACTTCATCAAATGGGCCAGGTGGAGACGCCGTTAACCCCTCGCGGCCCTGCGGAGGAGCTTGAATTGTCATTTACTGTGTCGGACATTGTTGTCTAAGCATGTCTGATCTGATGATTTCACCTCTGGCATGCTTCCCCTCCCCGCCGGGCCTAGACGGGCTTTACATCAGGAAGTAGTGCAGCTGTGTGTGTGTGTGTGTGTGTGTGTGTGTGTGTGTGTGTGTGTGTGTGTGTATTAAGTATCGCCTGGCTCACACACAGAGCAGAAGCATGTGTGTGTTTATTGATTAGCACCAGATTAGCTATTCTCTTATCAATGGTGGCTGAACTAACTGCTAACGAAGTTACAGAAGACATTTAATCATTTTAGGGCTAATTTAGATGTTTTGTTAAGTTATTAAAAAATAGATTCAAGTAGGATTTAGAATTGTTTATATTTACAAAGAAAAAGGATAAATCGAAGTTAAAAAAACGTAAAATAACAGGAAAAGTACTGGCAGTTCATTACCCAGACTTTGTACCGTAATTAAAAAACAGAAATTTTATATTATTTAATGGTGTATCTATAGTAAAAAAACCCCAAATATTTTCTATTATTTAATGGTGTATCTATAGGGAAAACACACTTTCTGTTACAGAAAGTGTACTGGCAGCTGATTACCCGGACTTTGTCCTGTAATTAAAAAAACATTAACATTTCTGTTAGCGATCAAACAGTGTTGTTTTAAACCCAGAGCCTCATTGATGAGCACAGAAAACATGAAACTGTCCTGATTATAAGTGAAATGTGATGACGATCAACACATTTCTGGGCTCTAGGGTGACATAATGCCGGCCTACTACTGTATGAAGAGCACTCGTGTGACGTGGCAGTCTCTCTGCTACAGTAGCTCAGCTGAAATCGGAGTCGCTGGGAGGAACGTCAGCTGTACACATTGATATCTGTCCAACACAGAGCTGTGGTGTCTTACAGCCAGTAGAGAGAGAGAGAGAGAGAGAGAGAGAGAGAGAGAGAGAGAGAGAGAGAGAGAGAGAGAGAGAGAGAGAGAGAGAGAGAGAGAGAGAGAGAGAGAGAGAGAGAGAGAGAGAGAGAGAGAGAGAGAGAGAGAGAGAGAGAGAGAGAGAGCGAGAGAGAGAGAGTAGTGAGGTTTATCACATCAGGACGAGCTGACACATTGCTCCGTCTCTGCAGGTTCAACACTACATCTTTTCTGCTACTTCAGTGTCATTTGATGCTCAGTTTTGTGCCAGTTACTCTTTTGTTTCGGGTCTTGACTCTGCCCCCCCCCCCCTCACGGCTTCCTTTAAGCACTGAGGAGACGCCGGGCCCCCGAGAGGAGAGCGGCTCATGTTCAGCTGCTCATGTTTTTAAGACCATCTGTTTTGGTCATGGAATGCTCGCCCAACATTTCTCTCACATCCGCCGAGACGCTCCCCCGAGCTTTCGCTGTGCTCCCGACTAAATACAGGACTAAATACAGGACCTCTGGAGCCTGAGTCATGGCGGGTAGTCTATAGTCATGGCGTGTAGTCATGGCGTGTAGTCATGGCGTATAGTCATATAGTCATGGCGTATATGTGGTACTACAGAGGGAGGCAGGCTACGTCACACTTATGTTAAGTGACAGGCAGATGTAGCTGAAAGCCAAGAAGATGATGAAGAGCAGCTCTATTCTGAAGTAGATGCTTTTAATGACAAATTTAGGACCATGTTTTCATTATTAGAGTTATTTACAGTTAGTTATTAGGGAGGGAATCACCAGAGGCCCCACGATACGATATTATCACGATACTTAGGTCACGATACGATATTATCACGATACTTAGGTCACGATACGATATTATTGCAATATATTGTGCTTTATTAACTTTTTTCAACTGCAAATTATTCAGTTTGTCAACATGTGTTTTATCTGATAAGATCCAGTTTTCACTCTGTTAATCTCAGAGTTTTCATTCACATATCTGGAGGTCAGAGGTCAAGGGACCCCTTTGAAAATGGCCATGCCAGTTTTTCCTCGCTAAATTTAGCGTAACTTTGGAGCGTTATTTATCTTTCTTCCCGACAAGCTAACATGACATGGTTGGTAGCAATGGATTCATCTGTTTTTTTCTAGTTCTGTATGATACCAGTAGCTTGACTCTAGCTTTAAAACTGAGCCCTTCAAGCTTCGGATTGTTAAGAGGTTAATAATTTATATAATAAAAGATCGATATACTTGGCGTCCGTGTATTGATACAATATTTCCACGCAAAATATCGCGATACTACGCTGCATCGATTTTTACCCCTACCCCTAAAAGTTCTAACAGTAAAGCCAACTTTCAGCTGAGTAATTCCTACCTATTGATAAACATCACAATGAAACGCTGGTTTTCATCCCGTCTGTATGTAAGTATTCAGAAGCATCCATCGTACTGTAGTAATCAGTCATTTAGTGCCGGACTGCCACACTGCAGCCACGACCTGATCCTGCAGCTTTGCCCACTACAACACCTGAAACGCCTCGCTTGAAGTCCCGCCTTTTCTTCCGTAACGTGGTGATGTCACCAAGTAACACATTTGCATAATACCTGCCTAACGGCTAGTTTGGCACGCCCTCAAACGAAGCTAGTTAGAGCGGAGCTGGAGCGGAGTCTGAAGAGTTTGGTGAGGATTTTGGTTGAAGAGCAGTGTTTCTGTGGGGAGAGTAACTCTCTTTGGTGTGGACTTTGTAACTCTGCAGATCTTTTACATGCACAAAAGTATAATAGGTCCTCTTTAAAAGCAGATTTTAGGGAGCATGCACTGATTGTTGAACTCATCCTTTGTTACAGTTTGAGTGTAAGCATGGGAGTGTTTTAACATTAACTTTACCTGCAGGTGTGTGACTGACCGTGTCCATCTCTTCCTCCTCAGATACAACCTCTTCATCGTCCTTTACCCGCTGGGAGTCGTCGGAGAACTGCTGACCATTTACGCCGCTCTGCCCTTCGTACGCAGATCTGGCATGTTCTCCATGAGGCTCCCCAACAAGTATAACGTGTCCTTCGACTACTACTACTGCCTCATCATCCTAATGCTGTCCTACATCCCACGTAAGGATATGTTGTATGTTATGATAGAACATGTAGAGGAGGATTCACCCGAGCATCTTCCACTACATTACACTAATTAACACGCTATGTCTTGTTTGTTTAATCTGTACAGTGACTTCCTGGAGTCTCGTTTGGTTGTCTGGTAACTCCAGGAGGTCACTGTGAGGCTTCCCATCTTCCAGCTCTAGCTTTACATTTAACCTACAGACATTAGAGTGGCATCGAGCTTCTCAATTAACTCTTAGCAAGAAAACAAATGAGCACAATTCAAACCCAAAACGTCATTAAATGTTGGAGACCTGCAGCCATCTCTGTTTTTTCATGCTTTAAAGCAGCAGACACACAATTCAACATGTGTGGATGAATGTGGTATTAATTAGCTAATGTTAAAAAGCTACATACTGTATAGCATCTTTCACTATTGTTATATACAAAGGGTGGAAATCATAACATGAACGGTATAATCAAACATCAATGCAGAAAGTCTACCTTTAAAGGTGCTCTATACGATATTCAGAGCAGCAAACGACTATTGTCTATGTAAAGATATAGAGGAGTAATGTCTACCTGAGCAGAGAGTGAAGTCGCTCTCCCTGTTAGCACCGTTAGCTACGAGCCGCCGTCTCAGCCGTCGCCATGTTGAGAGCTGTGTGGAGGCAACAGAAACGCTCCCATCTGGCATTAAGAAGTTCACTGAGTCCTCTTCACGGAGTCCTCTTCACGGAGTCCTCTTCACGGAGTCCTCTTCACTGAGTCCTCTTCACTGAGTCCTCTTCACAGAGTCCTCTTCACTGAGTCCTCTTCACAGAGTCCTCTTCACAGAGTCCTCTTCACTGAATCCTCTTCACAGAGTCCTCTTCACTGAATCCTCTTTACGGAGTCCTCTTCACTGAGTCCTCTTCACTGAGTCCTCTTCACAGAGTCCTCTTCACTGAGTCCTCTTCACTGAATCCTCTTCACAGAGTCCTCTTCACTGAGTCCTCTTCACTGAGTCCTCTTCACTGAGTCCTCTTCACTGAGTCCTCTTCACTGAGTCCTCTTCACGGAGTCCTCTTCACTGAGTCCTCTTCACAGAGTCCTCTTCACGGAGTCCTCTTCACGGAGTCCTCTTCACTGAGTCCTCTTCACTGAGTCCTCTTCACAGAGTCCTCTTCACTGAGTCCTCTTCAGAGTCCTCTTCACTGAATCCTCTTCACGGAGTCCTCTTCACTGAGTCCTCTTCACTGAGTCCTCTTCACTGAGTCCTCTTCACTGAGTCCTCTTCACGGAGTCCTCTTCACTGAGTCCTCTTCACAGAGTCCTCTTCACTGAGTTCTCTTCACGGAGTCCTCTTCACTGAGTCCTCTTCACGGAGTCCTCTTCACGGAGTCCTCTTCACGGAGTCCTCTTCACTTCACGGAGTCCTCTTCACGGAGTCCTCTTCACTTCACGGAGTCCTCTTCACGGAGTCCTCTTCACGGAGTCCTCTTCACGGAGTCCTCTTCACTTCACGGAGTCCTCTTCACTGAGTCCTCTTCACTGAGTCCTCTTCAGAGTCCTCTTCACAGAGTCCTCTTCACTGAGTCCTCTTCACTGAGTCCTCTTCAGAGTCCTCTTCACTGAATCCTCTTCACGGAGTCCTCTTCACTGAGTCCTCTTCACTGAGTCCTCTTCACGGAGTCCTCTTCACTGAGTCCTCTTCACAGAGTCCTCTTCACTGAGTCCTCTTCACGGAGTCCTCTTCACGGAGTCCTCTTCACGGAGTCCTCTTCACGGAGTCCTCTTCACTTCACGGAGTCCTCTTCACGGAGTCCTCTTCACTTCACGGAGTCCTCTTCACTTCACAGAGTCCTCTTCACGGAGTCCTCTTCACGGAGTCCTCTTCACTTCACGGAGTCCTCTTCACGGAGTCCTCTTCACTTCACTAAGTCCTCTTCACTGAGTCCTCTTCACGGAGTCCTCTTCACTTCACTGAGTCCTCTTCACTTCACGGAGTCCTCTTCACGGAGTCCTCTTCACGGAGTCCTCTTCACTTCACGGAGTCCTCTTCACTGAGTCCTCTTCACGGAGTCCTCTTCACTGAGTCCTCTTCACGGAGTCCTCTTCACTGAGTCCTCTTCACGGAGTCCTCTTCACTTCACGGAGTCCTCTTCACGGAGTCCTCTTCACTTCACGGAGTCCTCTTCACGGAGTCCTCTTCACGGAGTCCTCTTCACGGAGTCCTCTTCACTTCACGGAGTCCTCTTCACTTCACAGAGTCCTCTTCACAGAGTCCTCTTCACGGAGTCCTCTTCACGGAGTCCTCTTCACTTCACGGAGTCCTCTTCACTTCACAGAGTCCTCTTCACTGAGTCCTCTTCACTGAGTCCTCTTCACGGAGTCCTCTTCACTGAGTCCTCTTCACGGAGTCCTCTTCACTTCACGGAGTCCTCTTCACGGAGTCCTCTTCACTTCACGGAGTCCTCTTCACGGAGTCCTCTTCACAGAGTCCTCTTCACAGAGTCCTCTTCACTGAGTCCTCTTCACTGAGTCCTCTTCACTG
Organism: Sebastolobus alascanus; assembly: GCA_916701645.2. NCBI lineage: Eukaryota > Metazoa > Chordata > Actinopteri > Perciformes > Sebastidae > Sebastolobus > Sebastolobus alascanus. The sequence continues at coordinate 735,763 of CAKAOJ020000171.1, forward strand.
AGTCCTCCATGTTTCTACAGTAGCCCAGAACAGACAAACCAAACACCGACTCTAGAGAGACACATTCACGTTTTCACGTATTCGGCCACCGTAGTTCTCCGACACGCTTGGCACACAGGAGAAGTTTCATATGGTTACGAACTGCTTCCTCCCCACTAGATGTCACTAAATCATAGAAACTGCACCTTTAACAGGATGAATCATTAACGTAGCCTGTTGGAGATCTTAGAGGTATCAGGCTCATTGGAGAATCCTGTAACATCTGATTAGAAAAGTACTGATTGTTCCTGTTTATCTCCCCGCAGTGTTTCCTCAGCTCTACTTCCACATGCTGCGGCAGAGGAGAAGGGTTCTTCACGGGGAGGTCATAGTGGAGAAGGACGACTAGACGAGCCACCACCTCATGCCTCCGTTTGAGCCAGCCCGCCTCCACCATCACCCTCACCATCACCATCACCCTCACCTCCACCATCACCCTCACCTCCACCTCCACCATCACCATCACCTCCACCATCACCCTCACCATCACCCTCACCCTCACCTCCTCACCTCCCTCACCTCCCTCACCTCCCTCCCCCCCCCTCTTCATCTCCACCTCATCTTTAGCACCATCGGCCGTTACACTCTTCATCGCACGGGACCGGAAGAGACGACCTGTCTGACGAGAGAGTGTTAATCAGGAAGAAGAGTTCACCAGTACTGAGCAATAATAACTGATCCTAAGTCTTCACAGGATTAATTCCTATCTGAATGGTAATATTGGAAACATGTTTACAGTCCCAGTGTTGCTGGAGCTCGAGACAGAAGCCTGACGACGTGTCTCCGCGTCCTTTATTCACCTTACTGCACCTTGTTGCACATGAGCCAAAGCAGCCACAACACCTGTCTGAAGGAGAAAAAGGTAAACGAGAGGCTACCAGGGAAATGTGAAATGAAACACGGGAGGAAGATTGTAAGTAGCGTCTCCTGAGTTCATCCCCAAACCAACCCAATTGGCAGATTTCTTATTTTTTAAGTGATTTTATACAGAAGTAGCGTGGCTGTACGAACTAAAAGAGGAAATATTCATAGCTCTATCATACCTCAACAATAAATCCACATTTAGACAATATGCTGCTTCTTTTGTGTACGTTTGTAAATGATGCAATGTGAAATGATAGTAAGCATATTTCTTAAAGATAATGTATCACATACTGTTATCACTTAGAGCTAGCACAGCTCAAACTTAACATTTTGTCTGCTTGGCTCCTGCATTCTTCGACGTTGCTTTGATGTTTACTTTGTCAAATTAATTTACAAGAGTGCATCTTAAATTTGAGTCTTCAGAAAGTAGCAGCTTTTTCTATAGACCGCCGTAGGTGAGACGATTCAGACTAGATTCAGATTATTTGTGAGCACTCGCAGTCTTCAGTAGCTGTTGTGTTTTCTAACATAAAGAATGTGGTGTTAATAGAAAGGTGGTTGTATTCCCTCCTACTAAAGGTGCTATTGTAAGATCATTTCAATCTTCTGTGCAGCTGAAGGAGTGACTGTCTGGAGTTGACCTGAAGCAGGAAACAGGATGTGAAATGATTGAGAGGAAATGTTGCAATGAAGAAAATCAACATTTTTGTTGCCTATAATCTGGGTTAGAGAGGAGAGAAACAATAGAAGTCAATGTCACTAAATTCACTGGAAAAGTGATTTTTCAAGAGCAAAACAATAGAAATGTGAAAAATACCTTTTTGTGCAAAATCAATAAACTAAATTCTACAATACTGTGGAGAGTTTTGTGCTGACCTTCACACTCAAAGCCTTTATGCAGACCGATAAGAACTGATACCAGATCTGTTTATCAGGATCTGCAGAAAAATGTAGAAATACGCCAACAAATCCAAACATGTCGTGTGTTTTTACATATTTATTTGTGAGTGTTTCCTTCAGCTTTCGTAGTGTTGTTTAAACTTAAGTGTTTTTCTTAACAGGAAACAGTACCTGAGTGCAGAAAATGGCACATTTTTATATTTGTAGGTAGGATCCACAGATTCATAAACACATGTACGCCTGTAATAGTGAAAAATAAATCTCATAATCACAAAATACTGTATCATACATCGAGTATTAAACTGTAAACTGATTGTGACATATTTCTGTGTAAATATTTCATTTGATTCTACTCGTATAAGTGAAAATGCTTTATAGACATTCATGAGGTTAGATAACAGGTTCCTCAAAGATAGCACATCAGCGACACTTCATGTTTTTTGCGCATCATTTTGCACCTTTTCATTTTAAGACAGTTAAACGTGATGAAAAGCACTGCGGTGAGTCCACTTGGCTTCATAGAATTTATCCTACAAAACTTGCATGAAAAAATATACATTCAGATATTCAGTTGCACGAAGAATACAGTTTTATAAAATGTATTTCAAATAACCATAAAAATATTTATATATATATAAATCATTGGTGATTTGGTACCTTCAAAATAAAAGTCCTCCTTCCTGTGATTGCCCTGCTGTATTGCACTTGCTGGTGATATTGGACTGGGTTCACGTTGGAGGAGAAAGGCTTCTCTTCAGCATCCTTCGCTGCAGCCATCGGCTCCTTTCTAAATTGTCCCTTTGCTCTCTCCGTACGGACTCTCCATGTGCCGTGTCGGTGGACCGGAGCCACATGGGGGAAGTCTAGCTGCTCACTGCGAGCTCTCTTTCAGCACGTCGCTACGATCCGGGCAACCTCGCTGCAGGAAAACACACAGAATGACATTAGGACACCTGTGAGGAGATCCTCAACATACGGAGAGGCTTGGAGAGAAAAAAGAAGAGAAAAGCAGACGTACGTGTCTCCATCTCCTTCTCACAGATGTAGCTGATGAGATCTTCACAGAAGAAATCATTCCACAGGCCCTCATGGATCAGACCTGCACAGTCTTCTCCCAGTTCATGGCCGTGGCCCCAGTCGTCAGGCTGACCGGGCTTCCACTTCCTGCAGGCAGACAACAGGGGGAGCTCACACATTACATTCACACTAATTACTCTTCAAGACTCTGCTGGAGAACCACAGAATAAAAGAGAAGAAACTGCAGCAGGAACTGAAGTCGGATCATCTGATTTCTTTAGTAGATTTTGCATTTTTAATTGAGACCACAGGTGTAGATCTTTGAGGTTAATTCAGTTCACATTTTATTCAATACGGAGTTTGATGAATTTCATAATTGTATGAAATATCAATTCATATCTGATACTGAATATTTGAAACGGTTTAAATCCTCCTTTTCTGCAGTATGGATAGACGGGTACCAGCTGCTCTCTCTCCTCTCCGACAGCGAGTTGACACACGCCGCTATTTATCTTTTCATAAATCAATATCAAATATCAATACTTTTCAAGGTTTTGTATTGAAGTTAGAAATTCCAGTATCGTGACAACACTAATAGTAGTAAACTAGTATCATTTATCTGTTTGTCTAAATGTTGGATTTATGCTTTAGTTGTCAGAGAGTGAACTGCTCTGACTGGACCACCCTGAATGAATAAATAAAGCTTTATTGAATGTGAAAGTATTTGTTTTGTTTGAACGGGCAGCAGGAATAGAGGAGTGAGGTTCAAAGCAATCTGGAAATATCAGAAAGTTGAGACTTTGTGTGTTTAGTTGGCTTGTTCTTATTATTGGAAAGCAGAATATGCACCCATACTTTCATACAGGATAAGATGTTCCCTCTGATGGAGGTGTTTTCTGATTTAATACTGACGTGAAAGCAGGTTCAGTCCCGTCCAGCCAGCGCCAAACGTTCTCCTCCTCCCGGTCCGTCAGACCCATCCAGAAGTAACCCTTTCCAACGCTCTGCTTCTTCAGCCAGTTCTGACATCACCAGGACAGAAGAGTTACCTCACATATTACAGAGCAAAGACAACCTCCCCTTAAAGTGGATTTCATTCTTTAAATGCTGAAGATAGGATCAGAACTATTCACCTGCTCGTCCATATCACTGATGATCAACAACGAAGCAGACGTTGATTCACACGTCGCCTTGGCGTCATCGAAGCTGTGCAGGTCTTTGGAGAAAAAGTAGCACTTGTCTCTGTAGTTTACCCACTCAAAAGGGCATCCTGTAAAACATGGAGTCAAAAACAACCATATTATTATCAATAATGACAGAATATCATTTTAATATACCTCAAAAATATTCATTATAAAAGAACTGACATTTGGGGAAATTTGCCTATTTGCTTTCTTGCCAGGAAATAGATGAGAAGTCATATTAGTACAGATTTTGTTACATTCAGACAGAGCCAGGCTAGCTGTTTCCCCCCGTTTACAGTCTTTACGCTAAGCTAAGCTAAGCTAAGCTAAGCTAACCAGTTGTTAGCTCTAGCTTCATATTTAACAGACACACATGAGATCGGTATCAATCTTCTCGATCCAACTCTCAGCAAGAAAGTGAAACGTATTTGACAAGATGTTGAACTATTCTTTAACAAACTATTTAATCTGAGTACTTCAGTATTATTTCTCTGGAATAATAAAACAAATGTCATCGTGTGAATATTCTGGTGAAGTAACGTAACGTACATCGGTGCTAGTTGATCCACTTCATTACTCAGAGCTGAAAAGTTAAAAGTGGTGATGAGGTTTAAAGTCGTACCTGGAGCCCAAAGCGTGGGAGCTGCCGCCTCATCCTGCAGAGACACGGGGCCCAAAGGACTTAACGGAGCCTGGATTGGTATCCCTGGTGGTCCCGCTGTCCCCGGAGGCCCCGGAGGCCCCCCCGGTCCCGGCAGACCCCGTGGCCCCTGCTCACCAGCCGGCCCCATGGCTCCTCTGATACCTGGCGGGCCCTGCGCCCCCTGAGGACCGGGCTGTCCGTCTCTTCCAGGCAGACCGGCAGTACCGGGCTCTCCTTTAGATCCAGGAGGTCCGGCCCGTCCCCCGGACCCTCGGGAGCCTTTGGATCCGGGGCTGCCAGTTACGCCTGACAGGCCTTTTAACCCCGGCAGACCCGGTGGTCCGGGGAAACCCTGCTCTCCTCGGGGTCCTCGTATCCCTGGACCGCCCTTTTCACCTTTCTCTCCCTTCTGGCCCGGCTGACCCGACGGTCCTTGAGGACCTTTATCCCCTCTCGGCCCTCTGGGACCAGGAGGACCTGAAGAATGAGACATACTGTAAGCTAGTGGAACAAACTTTAAAGTCTTTTTACTTTAGAGTTAGATGAGAAGATTGTGTTCCCTTTAGACAGCCATGCTAGCAGTTACCACCTATTTCCACTCTTTGTGCTAAGCTAAGCTAACCAGCTGGTGACTGTAGCTTCATCTTCAGCGTACAGACATGAGTTCATCTTCTCATCTAAAACCAACCATACAGCAGCCACACACCCTCACCCTGTAAAATAGTGAAGTTGGTTATGAGTTGGGAGTGCTTGGTGTCCACCAGCTTCATCTCCTCCATGACGATAGAGAGCGTGGTGACCTCCTTGTCCACACGACCCGCCAGCTCTTCCTGCTGCGACCTCAGACTGGCAGCATCTGTCCTCACGTCCGTCACGCTGCTGTTGAGGTTCACCAACAAGTCCGAGTGGCGGCCGACGGTCTCGGAACAAGTGCGCAAGTCGTTGAGGTTGAGGTTGATGGCGCCCAGGAGCTGCGTGGTGAAGCTGATGTTGCCGGTCACGCGGTCCATGCTCTGCTCCGACTCATCCAGCCGCACCTCGAGCCGGTCGAACTTGGTGGATGTGAGGTTACTGAAGTCTCTCTGCTGGTCCAGAACCTCCCTCAGCGTCTGGTCGTGGGCGTCAGCCAGGCTGCTGCTGTTCTGGAGCTGGTTGGCCATAAACGCCAGCTGCGACTCAACCTCCTCCAGGCTGTCGTTGTTGGCTTTTGCGAGAGTCGAGGTGTTACTGGCCATGACCTGCAGGTTTTCCACCTTACCACGAAGCCACTCGGTATCGGAGCGCGTCTGCCGGGCCGCCTGCTCCAGGCTCTGAAAGTCATTGCGCATCTTCTGGATGGCCTGGCTGGTGTCGTCCACCGAGCGCTGCAGAACGGCGATGAGTCCTCTCTGCTGCGCCTGGGTGAAGTTCAGGCTGCTGATGCTGAGCAGCGCCTGATCCTGAAGCTTCACCTGCAGCTGGAGTTCCCTCTGCAGCCGGGCCGTGTCGTCCTGCAGACCGCCGATGATGCCGCCGTACGACTGCAGCGTCCCGTTCACAGAGTACAAGGTGGCCGTGTTGCTCTCCAGCCGTCCCTGAATGGAGCTCTGGCTGCTCTGGATATCTGAGCCAACGCTCTGCAGCTGACTCAGCTTCACTTGATCACTGTGGACGCGTTCCTCCACCGCAGACAGCTGCCTCTGGAGAGTCCAGATGTTGTTCTTAAAAGCCTGGATCTCCGTGGTGGTATTCTCCGACTTCTCTCCTGCTTGATCACCTGACGAGAGAGATTTGTAAATTAAATTACAAAAATGTTTCAACCTCTTACTGTAGCTTTTACTTCAATTTAAACCCAGAAACTTACCCAGCTTTTTCAGATCAGTCTCAACAGCTATTATCTTTCCTCCATAGTTTGCAATACCTTCAGACACACTGTCAACTCTTTGCACAACTGGAAGAAAAACAGGACAGGTAGGACAAAGGTTAGTGTCATCGTCTCATCACAGACTCCGTCCTTTATTAACAGAGCAGAATCGCCTGCAACCACAGACATCATATATAAAAGGGATCAGAGAGGAAACCACTGACAGATACTATAGCAGATCTACGTAGATGTCTCGTAGACATGTAATAATGCTGGACTCGATTACTGTAATCTGGTGGGTTAGGCCAGATTTAGAGTGTGACAGAAGGCAGGGAGACGGGTCGGAGTGAGAGACAGAAAAAGGTAGAAATGAGACAGAAGGAGGGAGGAAGAAACTCAGCAAAGATGGAGTGGGTGGTCAGTGACAGACCCAGAGGTTGGAGGTGCACGGGGAGACATGGCGAGGGCCCTAGGGGACAGGAAGTGACCTCGGGGGGGGTCTTCAGTAAACAGGCGGATCAAAGACAGCCCGGAGGAGACAGACGCTGTGGCACGGAGGCTCTTCACGCCCCCACAGGCGACACCAGCGTTCATTTCCTCTGGAATGTGTCTGGGATTCCCGGGAATCAGCCAACTCCCACCGCCAGCCTCGCCAGGGGGAAACGTCCTCCAACTGGGAACTGCATGGGCTCCTCTGCTGGGAAGCCTGCATGGGCTCCTCTGCTGGGAAGCTGCATCCCAAAGGTTTGTTCCCGACAGTTACCACAACAGTTCAGTTTACCTCCTCCAGAGGTAAAGCCTTTTATTCATGGCCTGATTAGCACTAATAATGGCCTTCATTTCATGGTATAACAGTTAGCCATTAGATTATATCCCGTAACTATTAAACTTAAAGGTTCTCCAAATGATATCCCGAGCATTGTCTATGTAAAGATATAAAGGAGTAATGTCTACCTGAGCAGAGAATGAAGTCACTCTCCCTCCGTGTGTGTTGCAATCCGAGCTTCTCTGTGCTTTGTTGACATAGCCGGGCTGGCCGTGCGTGCCTATTAGTGCATGTGAGCGTGCCACACTGGCTAGCTCACGGCTGCTGCTCATACGGTGGTGACAGCAGAAGAACTGTAGCGGGGAAATACTGTTAACAGTATTTATGCTATGCTAAGCTAACTGCCTTCTGTCTCTCTCTATCTTTATATTTACTGTACAGATATCAGAATGGTATTGATCTCAAATAACTCTCTGCAAGACGGCAAATAAGCATCATTTTCAAAATGTCAACATTTGGTTTAGATTGAAGACTTCAAAAGCAAAAGAAAGTTATTCTTTAGTCTCCAGACTAAGAAGAAAAGATCTTTTACTGTTTCCTGAGGAATCGACACTGAGATGTTCACAACACGTCTTCTCATATTATCATCTTCAAACTGGAAAATGAACGTTTAACCAAAATAGTCAAAGCTGATTTTTTTTCCTGTCTTTACTCTCAGACGTCCTAGAAATGCACCTTAAGTTGTCTCATGGAACAAATAAACCAATTTAAAAATAATAATAATACAAATATCATTAAGTTATTTTTAGGTATGAGAGAAAATGACCAGTTGGAACAGAAATGTTCCATCAAACTAAACGCGACACATTTCCAGACACAGAATGTACAGTTCAGCATTAAGAGCACAAAAGACACTTTGACTTCACGTCCACAGAGCGACCCGTACGCTACACCTACAGTAGGGCACGTTGCTCCTTTCACCGACACTCACACGTGCACGAGCCAGGAAACTGAAACTAACACAAGCAGACTCCCACATTCAGACACTTCTGGGCCTTTTCCACATGTTCTGTTGGTGAACTGGCCTCCAGGGAGACTCATTGCATCACACTGTGGCAAAATCAACCATAAAACACACATGCAAAGAAGTTGAAATTGCAACAGAGCTGCAGAGGAACGTTATTTTGGCAGAAACCCGACACTGTAGGTCCAAGGGTTGTAAAAATGAGCTGTATTCTACCCAGTCTGAACTCTTTCCAGCTCTTGTGTGAGTTGTTCTTAAAACCGTCCAGGTTGTCTTGTAAAATCCAGCTTCCTCATACATATGAAGTCAGATAGTATATAGTAAATATACTATACAAATATATACTAATAGTACAATAGTAGAAATAGCTATGAAGCCACTTAACTGTAAACTCCACGCTTTGGTTATTTTATAATCTCTAGGAGCCACGGGGCAACATCTCAAAACTGATGGATGGATGGATAGATGGATTCAGACTCAGATTCAGATTCAGATTCAGATTCAGTTCTGTCCACAACCAACTAGAAGGTGTGTTTTACATGAGACATGGAGCTGGATGCATTATAGTACACATGCAAAAGGAAACTCTTAACCCTTATTTACAGTAAGTAGAGGAGAGTCTTTAAATCAGAAATGGCTAACACTTGCTAACATTAGCCATCATAAGCTGCCGGTCATACCAGACCAAGAAAATCCTGTTCATATTTAAGAATAAAAAGATATTCACACAGGGAGGGAGGTGAAATATCCAGGTTATGTCCTCCTAAAGTCTCTTTTGAGGAGAATTAATGGGACTTTAATCCTCCAGAGTCCAGAGAATGACCTCATATTGCTTTTGGTCGTGTCCATCAAGACACCATGCTGTAGAGAAGACAGAGGTCACGGACTCTGCTAAACCTCAGAGGTTAAACTGCATCACAACAACAGAGCAACATGAGGAGGTTTGTTTGGGTCAGTGATGGAGGACAGAGACGAGCACACATGGTAAGTGCATAGATCACTCTGAGTCTCACTACATAACCATCTGGAGCTGGGAGTGTGTTTAGCCTGAGCTGTGGTTCCCTTGACAGAGCGCTGCTTCGGTGCCAGTAAAAACCCAATTTCAGTGGGTTCTGCTGGAGCTGCACCGAGTTCACTCGCTGCTCATCTGGGATCAATTAGGCCTGCATGAAAACATGCACTGTGGAACGAGTAGGAGCGACTGAGCTCTGAGAGTGAGGATACATCATTGTTAATGCGCTCAAGACGCACAGATAACCCCCGAACATGTTAACGTTCACAAACTGAAAATAAAGAGGGGGACGCACGCCGACGCATGTTGGAGTGTTTAGCACAATTACAGCAGGAACATTCAGAGTTCAATTCTCCGAAAGACGGCGGGACCGTTTCCCGACCTGGAAAAAACGTGGAAGAGCCAACCAGGAAGTTCAGCTCCACAAAGCCTGAAGACCCCCCCCCCCCCCCCGGAGGAGTGAGCTTTGGGGGTGTTGGTAAAATAAACGGAGAGAAGGTTGAGAGGTGGAGACAGAGAGAGGGGACAGGGTTGAAACTTAAAGGGTCTGTTCACCCAAATTACAACAAATATCGATTTTCTGTGATGTTTTCATTGAATTTACAGTCCAATAAATAGTTCCTTTAAAAATAGTTGACAGTGAGCATCTTTCACAGATGTTGTTCATGAATTCAGTGAATGAAAACACGATTCCATTCAACTCCTCTGTATCAATGGACTTTATGTATTGTGTAGTTTTATGTAGTGTATTTATTGCCATGTGGTTGTTTTTTGTCTACCTGCCCAGGGACACAGATGCTAATTAGCCTCTAGTTAACTCTGGTGAAATAGTTTTAATTGTGCAGTCGATGCAAAAATAAACTTAACAACAATAAACTAAAAAAATAAATTGAGCCAGCAGCAGAAACCTCAGAGAGAGATATCCCAATATGTGTACATATATATATATATATATATATATATATATATATATATATACATGGCTACTCGCATTCAAGAAATAGTTCAACATTTGGGGAAATACAGTTATTCGTATATTGATCGGCTACCACTTTCATGTCTGTACGCTAATTATGAAGGCACAGCCAGTAGCCAGTACCATAGCTTAGCTTAGCATAAAGACTGGAAACAGGGGGAAACAGCTAGCCTGGCTAGCCGATCCCCTCTCCTTACAGTCATTATGCTAAGCTAAGCTAACCAGCTGCTGGCTGTAGTTTCATATCTAACAGACAGATAGAGTACATGAGAACGGTATTGAACTTTTTTATCTAACTCTCAGCAAGAACGCCAATAAGTGTATTTCACAAAATGTCAATAACATTATAATTCCAATTTATATCAGACAACTAAACACTTCTAGATCTTTCAGTAACCAGTTAGTACAATGGATGATTAATGCACACGCACGTCAGCACTAAACTCTCTTCTATCTTTATGTCCTGCTTGTCTGCAATGTTGTTTTATATGTATAAATGTCACTGCTGCTTTTAACAACTGTGTATCCTTGTCCAACATTTAAACTGCATGTCCTGTTTTATCTTATTGTGTTGATGTATTTTAGGAAGCCTTGGTCAGGGACAACCGAGGGAAAATAGCCTTTTGGCTAATTCTGGCATTTTTTATTTGTGTTTATGTGTATTTATTCATTTGCACTGTCCCTTCACAAATAAACTAAAGCAAACTAAATTAACCTAAACTGGCCCTTTATCTGTATGTACGAGTGACTTCTGAGAGAAAGACTGCTGATGTTTTCTGATAGGTGTGGTGGTCCTCTGCTCATATTTTCCATCACTGATCTATTGCCTTTAAAAAATGACAAAGTCAGACAGCTCTTACTTCTTGGCAGCACAAAGAGAAACCAAATGATGTGTTCTGCTCTTTCAGCACGCTGTAAGCAAATCATTTAAACTTTTTTAGACAACAAACTGCATCACTGAAGTGATGTTTAGAGATGTTTGTCATCCCATAATTGTACCCATCAAGTCACAGTGACAGAAGAGAGTGTAGTTTACTGGGTCTTACTGGATCTTACCTTTATATCCAAGCACAGCAACAGCGATGGTGAGGAGAGTGCACAGCACGTAGAGCAGAGCTATGGAGGTCTTCAGAGCCCATTCATTCTTACACTTGGTGCACTGGGTGCCCTCCTGGATCCCTGCGGACAAAAGAAAGAGAACACATGATTCATTTTGTGGAGCAGAAAGGTCTAAAAGGACATATGTGGGTAGAGTTTGATGTTAGCTAGGGACTCTGCATGTCCAGGAGTCCCACATCTGGACAAACAGCCTGGAGTCTACATTAAAGAGTCCAGCAGGTCCCTCGGGACCCGGGTGGTGACGGGGCAGGGGACACAAAAACAATCCCCCCCGCTGATTTGTTTACACACAGCGACATGCTTATTTTCCTGAACTCAGGCTTCACTCGGCAAACTTCCTCTTTTTCAGTCGACGTCTCTCTCGTGTGCACAAAGATTCAGAGTTTTACACAAGAAGCACTGAAACATGAAATGCTTCCTCTTTGTGAATCTGCACCTCTTTAGTTCTCTTCTTCAGTCGACTAGACTAAAAGACCTAAAGACTAGACTAAAGGGACTAAAGACTAGACCTAAAGACCTAAAGACTAGACTGAAAGGCCTAAAGACTAGACTAAAAGACCTAAAGACTAGACTAAAAGGCCTAGAGACTAGACTAAAAGACCTAAAGACTAGACTAAAAGTACTAAAGACTAGACTAAAAGACCTAGAGACTAGACTAAAAGGACTAAAGACTAGACTAAAAGACCTAAAGACTAGACTAAAAGACCTAGAGACACAGGGAGGGAGGTGAAATATCCAGGGTTAAGTCCTCATGTCTCTTTTGAGGAGAATTAATGGGACTTAAATCCTCCAGAGTCCAGAGAATGACCTCATATTGCTTTTGGTCGTGTCAATCAAGACACCATGCTGTAGAGAAGACAGAGGTCACGGACTCTGCCAAACCTCAGAGGTTAAACTGCATCACAACAACAGAGCAACATGGAGGAGGTTCTGTTTGGGTCAGTGATGGAGGACAGAGACGAGCACACATGTTAAGTGCATAGATCACTCTGAGTCTCACTACATAACCATCTGGAGCTGGGAGTGTGTTTAGCCTGAGCTGTGGTTCCCTTGACAGAGCGCTGCTTCGGTGCCAGTAAAAACCCAGTTTCAGTGGGTTCTGCTGGAGCTGCACCGAGTTCACTCGCTGCTCATCTGGGATCAATTAGGCCTGCATGAAAACATGCACCGTGGAACGAGTAGGAGCGACTGAGCTCAGAGAGTAAGGATACATCATTGTTAATGCGCTCAAGACGCACAGATAACCCCCGAACATGTTAACGTTCACAAACTGAAAATAAAGAGGGGGACGCACGCCGACGCATGTTGGAGTGTTTAGCACAATTACAGCAGGAACATTCAGAGTTCAATTCCCCGAAAGACGGCGGGACCGTTTCCCGACCTGGAAAAAACGTGAAAGAGCCAACCAGGAAGTTCAGCTCCACAAAGCCTGAAGACCCTCCCCCCCCCGGAGGAGTGAGCTTTGGGGGTGTTGGTAAAATAAACGGAGAGAAGGTTGAGAGGTGGAGACAGAGAGAGGGGACAGGGTTGAAACTTAAAGGGTCTGTTCACCCAAATTACAACAAATATCGATTTTCTGTGTTCATTGAATTTACAGTCTAATAAATAGTTCCTTTAAAAATAGTTGACAGTGAGCATCTTTCACAGATGTTGTTCATGAATTCAGTGAATGAAAACACGATTCCATTCAACTCCACTGCATCGATAGACTTTATGTATTGTGTTGTTTTATGTAGTGTATTTATTGCCATGTGGTTGTTTTTTGTCTACCTGCCCAGGGACAACAGATGCTAATTAGCTTCTAGTTAACTCTGGTGAATTAGTTTTAATTGTGAAGTCGATGCACAAATAAACTAAACAACAATAAACTAAAAAAAAAAATTGAGCCAGCAGCAGAAACCTCAGAGAGAGATATCCCAATATGTATATATATATACATATTGTATACTATCTATATATATATATATATATATATATATATATATATATATATATACACATGGCTACTCGCATTCAAGAAATAGTTCAACATTTGGGGAAATACAGTTATTCAATTATTGATCGGCTACCACTTTTGTGTCTGTACACTAATTATGAAGGCACAGCCAGTACCATAGCTTAGCTTAGCATAAAGACTGGAAACAGGGGGAAACAGCTAGCCTGGCTAGCCGATCCCCTCTGCTTACAGTCATTATGCTAAGCTAAGCTAACCAGCTGCTGGCTGTAGTTTCATATCTAACAGACAGATAGAGTACATGAGAACGGTATTGATCTTTTTCATCTAACTCTCAGCAAGAACGCCAATAAGTGTATTTCACAAAATGTCAATAACATTATAATTCCAATTTATATCAGACAACTTAACACTTCTAGATCTTTCAGTAACCAGTTAGAACAATGGATGATTAATGCACACGCACGTCAGCACTAAACTCTCTTCTATCTTTATGTCCTGCTTGTCTGCAATGTTGTTTTATATGTATAAATTTCACTGCTGCTTTTAACAACTGTGTGTCCTTGTCCAACATTTAAACTGCATGTCCTGTTTTATCTTATTGTGTTGATGTATTTTAGGAAGGCTTTGCCAGGGACAACAGAGGGAAAATAGCCTTTTGGCTAATTCTGGCATTGTTTATACCATGTGTATTTATTCATTTGCACTGTCCCTTCACAAATAAACTAAAGTAAACTAAACTAACCTAAACTAAACTAACCTAACCCTTTAACTCTATGTACGAGTGATTTCTGAGAGAAAGACTGCTGACGTTTTCTGCTCTTATTTCTGCACAAAGAGAAACCAAATGATGTGTTTGGACGCCTGCTCTCTCAGCACGCTGTAAGCAAATCATTTAAACTTTTTAGACAACAAACTGCATCACTGAAGTGATGTTTAGAGATGTTTGTCATCCCATAATTGTACCCATCAGGTCACAGTGACAGAAGAGAGTGTAGTTTACTGGACCTTACTGGATCTTACCTTTATATCCAAGCACAGCAACAGCGATGGTGAGGAGAGTGCACAGCACATAGAGCAGAGCTATGGAGGTCTTCAGCGCCCATTCATTCTTACACTTGGTGCACTGGGTGCCCTCCTGGATCCCTGCGGACAAAAGAAAGAGAACACATGATTCATTTTGTGGAGCAGAAAGGTCTAAAAAGGATGTATGTGGGTAGAGTTTGATGTTAGCTAGGGACTCTGCATGTCCAGGAGTCCCACATCTGGACAAACAGCCTGGAGTCTACATTAAAGAGTCCAGCAGGTCCCTCGGGACCCGGGTGGTGACGGGGCAGGGGACACGAAAACAATCCCCCCCGCTGATTTGTTTACACACAGCGACATGCTTATTTTCCTGAACTCAGGCTTCACTCGGCAAACTTCCTCTTTTTCAGTCGACGTCTCTCTCGATTGCACAAAGACTCAGAGTTTTACACAAGAAGCACTGAAACATGAAATGCTTCCTCTTTGTGAATCTGCACCTCTTTAGTTCTCTTCTTCAGTCGACTAGACTAAAAGACCTAAAGACTAGACTAAAAGGACTAAAGACTAGACTAAAAGACCTAAAGACTAGACTAAAAGACCTAAAGAATAGACTAAAAAACCTAAAGACTGGACTAAAAGGACTAAAGACTAGACTAAAAGACCTAATGACTGGACTAAAAGGACTAAAGACTAGACTAAAAGACCTAAAGACTGGACTAAGAGACCTAAAGACTAGACTAAAGGACTAAAGACTAGACTAAAAGACCTAATGACTAGACTAAAAGGCCTAAAGACTAGACTAAAAGACCTAAAGACTAGACTAAAAGGACTAAAGACTAGACTAAGAGACCTAAAGAAGGTAAAAGGCTAGAGATAGAGAAAGCTAAACTAAAAGGTCGTACCCAAAGATAGATAAAAGACCTTATGTGATGAAAGGACTAAGATAGATAAACTTTAAAATAGTTACAGAACCTTAGACAGATAGGATAATCAGTAATAAAGATCATTCACAATGCATAGACTTTAGATATGTGTTTTTATTAGATTAGATTGGTTGTTTTTGTCTACCTGCCCGGGACAACAGATGCTAATTGTTCTATTAATCTGGTGAATAGTTTTAATGTGAAGTCGATGCAAATAAATAAACAACAATAAACTAAAAAAAAAAATTGCACAGCAGAAACCTAGAGAGAGTCCCAATATGTATATATATATACATATTGTATACTATCTATATATATATATATATATATATAAAATAATATAATATACACATGTACTCGCATTCAAATGTAACATTTGGAAATACAGTTATCATTATTGATCGGCTACCACTTTTGTTCTGACACAAATGAAACAGCCAGTCCATAGCTTAGCTTAGCATAAAGACTGGAAAGAAACAGAGTGGTAGCCGATCCCTCTGCTACAATATGCTGCAACAACCAGCTGCTGGCTGTATTTCATATCTACAGACAGATGTACAGAAACGGTTTGATTTTCATCTCTCCACAAGAACGCAATAAGTGTATTTACAAAATGTCAATACATTATATCCAATTTAAAGAAACTTAACCCTAATCTTCAGTAACCAGAGAACAATGAGAAATGCACACGCACGTCAGCACTAAACTCTCTTCTACTTGTCCTGCTTGTCTGCAATGTTGTTTATATTAAAATTACTCTCTTAACAACTGTGTGCCTTGTCCAACATTAAACTCATGTCCTTTTTATCTTATTGTGTTGATGTATTTAAAGCTTCCAGGGCCAGAGGGAAATAGCTTTTGGCTTTTGGCATTGATACCATGTGTATTTATTCATTTGCACTGTCCCTTCCAAAACTAAAGTAAACTAAACAACAACAAACAACCTAACCTTCTCTATGTCAGTGATTGAGGAAAGACTGCTGACGTTTTCTGCTCTTATTCTCACAAAGAACCAAATGATGTGTTTGGAGCCTGCTCTCTCAGCCCTTAACAAACTTTCTTTTTAGAAAAACGTCATGAGTTGTTTAGAGATGTTGTCATCCCTAATTGTCCCTAGGCACATGACAGAAATTGTACTGGACCTTAGGACTACTTATTCAAGAAGCAACAGCATTGGGATGCGCACAAGAGCAAGTATGAGTCTTACGTTCACACACTGGTGAGGGTGCCCCTGATCCCTGCGGACAAAAGAAAGAGAACAATGATCATTTAAAAGGTCAAAAAAAAATTGTATACTGGACCTAAAAGTGATCCTAAAAAATTAAAGACATGTACTGAACCAGCAAGACGTGACCAAAGACTAGATTTAAAGAAGACTGATAAAGAAAAGACTAGACTAAAAGACCTAAAGACTAGACTAAAAGGACTAAAGACTAGACTAAAAGACCTAAAGACTAGACTAAAAGACCTAAAGACTAGACTAAAAGACCTAAAGACTAGACTAAAAGGACTAAAGACTAGACTAAAAGACCTAAAGACTAGACTAAAAGACCTAAAGACTAGACTAAAAGGCCTAGAGACTAGACTAAAAGACCTAAAGACTAGACTAAAAGACCTAAAGACTAGACTAAAAGTACTAAAGACTAGACTAAAAGTACTAAAGACTAGACTAAAAGACCTAGAGACTAGACTAAAAGGACTAAAGACTAGACTAAAAGACCTAAAGACTAGACTAAAAGACCTAAAGACTAGACTAAAAGACCTAAAGACTAGACTAAAAGACCTAAAGACTAGACTAAAAGACCTAAAGACTAGACTAAAAGACTAGACTAAAAGGACTAAAGACTAGACTAAAAGACCTAAAGACTAGACTAAAAGACCTAAAGACTAGACTAAAAGACCTAAAGACTAGACTAAAAGACCTAAAGACTAGACTAAAAGACTAGACTAAAAGGACTAAAGACTAGACTAAAAGACCTAAAGACTAGACTAAAAGACCTAAAGACTAGACTAAAAGACCTAAAGACTAGACTAAAAGACCTAAAGACTAGACTAAAAGACCTAAAGACTAGACTAAAGGACTAAAGACTAGTGGGGACAGTTGGGGATATTTCTTTCTGAGGATATCTTCCATGACAGATGAGCGGTGAGATCCGCAGCGCTGACGGGAACACAGCTGCGTTTCATTTTCAATTCAGGAAGTGTGTGTCTGTGTGTGTGTGTGTGTGTGTGTGTGTGTGTGTGTGTGTGTGTGTGTGTGTGTGTGTGTGTGTGTGTGTGTGTGTGTGTGTGTGTGTGTGAGTGGAAAGGTTGGGGGGGGGGATTCTGGTTTTCATGCACCTGGAACAAAACTCACTTCACATTCATAATATGAAGGAATAGCTGAGCTCTTATTCAACATGGCAGCACAAAGAGTGCAACATCACCATGAAGCCAGTCAATCACATGACCTTTATTCATCAACCTGTAAGGAGCCAGAACCATTTAGAGCCAAAGATTTCACCACACATCTACTTTAATACATGAGGTAATTCATCAATAAATTAGCAGAGCAGCGCTGATTGGCTGGTCGGGGTCTCAGCAGAGTTTAGATGCCAAAGTTAATAAGTTGACTGGTTGTTATGGGTGTGAAGGGATCGCTAACCATCACCGAGTGTTAGACCTCCGTTAAACACCGAGTCCAGCTGGAAGGGAGGTCTCCTCAGCGTCCGGCCAACCTCAGAGAACATGAGATTTACGGTAAAAACCACGGGCAAGACCTGAAAATGGGGTTTTAAATTTAATCCTTCCATGGTTTTGATTCCTTGCCAACTCAAATGACACCACCGCCAAACACAGACCGACTATATTTCATCTGCCAAAAGCTGCAGTAGCCGAACAAATTAAACTCTGATATTCACTTAATGCAGAAACAATGATGTATATGGTATATATGTTAGCCGATAAATAACAAGAAACTGTAGTACAGAAGAGTATAGCTGCGCACGCGCGCGCACGCGCGCACACACACACACACACACACACACACACACACAGGAAGTAGACAGGTAGAGCAGGTTTTTAGAGCTTTTTCACTGAAATCTGTCTGCTTTAAATCAGTACTTTGTTAGAGATAAGTCTCTGCGAGCGAGTCTTTTCAGATTACATATGGTCATTTGATAGTTAATATAAAAAATACTGATTATAGCAGCTTTAATCTGAGTATTTTAAAACAGGATTTTAATGTAATGCTTCCACAGTTTCGATTCTTTGCCAACACAGATGACACCACCGCCTCTCAGGCCAAACAAAAATCCTTCTTTACTTTTTTTTGCCTGAAGCTGCACTAAAAAAATGTGTAAATAAATCTTAAAGCATGACATCTTTGCATAAACTAAATCAACTATTCATGACTTTTGTTGATTTCTTGCCAAAATCTTCACATCTTCGAAGCAAGAATTATGTGGGAACAAAAACCAAAAACCAAAGAGGAAATGCTATAAAGCAAGATGAGAATGATGAGAATCAAGAAGAGGACAGAAAGCTGTGGCGTCAGCGGAAGACTATCTGTGTGGTTTTCTGCCACACACCTGAGACTGACCTCACCTTTTAGAGCTTTAAAACATGGCTGATGCTCACATCTACATCACGTAAAGAGCCTCAATGGGCTCCTTATAATGTATTTACACGCCTGAAAGACATTTGTCTTTTAAAAGATCAGCTCTGGGTGTGCAGCCCGTTACTAAGCACACAGCGGCTAACACAGCTGCGTATGAGGAGTTACCAAAGTCTTCCCTCGCCACCGGTCTATCTGTAAGCAGAGAAGTGCACTCTGGGAATACGGCCACGAGAAATGATTGCATTTCTGAATCATTCATAACTGCTGACATGTTTGAAGTGTCAGCTCATGCATGCTTCCACAATAAAGCGAGCATATCAGTTCATCAGTTCACAGTAATCAAAGCGCTGCTGCCTAAATGTGCTGCTCCAACCCAAACAGGCTGACAGTGTTTACAGATCTGCTGCTCTGAAATGATACCAAAACACTTTGTAACGGTATAAACTATTACACAAGCAAAAGGCTTTTCCCTTTCAGCGACTGATGATCTTCAGATGCTCACTGGATAACTGGAGAGAACACCTGGCATAACACACAACACATGGCCAACAACACAACAGCAAAGGACCGATTTCAGCTTCACAGCTCCTCTATGAGCACACAGACTGAGATACAGCAGCTGGAAGCTCTTCAACCCCACCGAGTCCACACACAAGTGGGGGGGGGGGGGGGGGGACCAATAAGGAGAAGAGACAGATGCTGAGTGAAGCTTTAGGATAATATTGGTGTTTTGTGTTTCCTGTCTAGTTTACATTGTTCCTCGTAATGTCTCTATATACATGTATGTCATCAGCATAAGTGAAGATATCAAGGCTGGTTTTCTTCCTTCAAGAAGCTGTTTGTCATTCATTTATTGTTTTGACTGGTTAGTTTTGAGTGAGTTAATATCAGTGGCTACTTTACGCTTATGACTTGGCTCAAACGTTTTCAATACTAGTAATTATAGCCCAATTGATACTGGATTTTAGACATTTGGGAGTTTACAAAATCCAATAACGATATATCTGTTGATAGTACATAAACACAACGTACGTATTATAAACAGACAAGAGGTAAGGGTCCCTCAGACTTCATTTTTAAAGGACTGCAACCAAGATACATACCGAGTCGGATATTTTACAGTCAAGAGTTTCTAAATGACCTCAAACTAAAAGTCCAACATACATACAGTATATCTGCAATAAGCTAATATTGTCTAGGGCTGTCAAAATTGGTAAAAAATGACATTTGAATATTCCTTCTAAAAAACACATACAGTAGGTTCGAACTTTGTGAATATCTATTTTTGTGCATTATGTCCATGACACCGTGTCCTAACAGGTTTACAGTTGGGCTAAATGGAGTTGAATAATAACTGTCTAGATTATTTGTTTTAACATTTAAATGACTACATTTCAATGTGAAGCAGGTCCTAATTACATGTTGAAAGGTGATCATTGAAATCCTGTTAAAACAATGGTTATATGTAACTATAGACATCTATAAAGCTCACGTTTCAACCAAATTTAGCTTCGTTTTTACTTCTTTTAACCTGCAAATTACCAAAACCATGCTTATGTGGGATGTGTCTTTGTAAACTACATTGTCACACTCATGTCCTCTTGCTACGGCTGTTTTTGTTAGAAGAAATTTCAAGCTAGATTTGACAGTTTGCATTAAAAGAACCTGAATCCATGACACGTGGTATGTAGAGTGTTTATCCACGTCTTTGTCTCTTTGTATAATCCTGCATGTCGTACTGGTTTGTGCTATGTATGCACCTACAGTGGAAAAGATAAATAGCAATAATAAACTATCTATAGTATATGGCATCGCTCCACATAGCCCGACTGGCTGTTTACGTGACCAACGTCCAGATGGATACGAGACAGTCGGGACCAACGTCTTTCACACATTCTCAAATATCTGTCACACTAACGGGGTCCAGATGCACGAATCCCAACACGCGGATAAAATATCTGGAGGTTAGTAGCACATGAAGTTTAGCTAAATGTGATGAAGTTAAAAGAAGAAGTGTGACACACTATTTTATTAAATATTCAGAATGAGGAAGAAGAGAACTTGAAGCAGACGGTGGAAAAACGTGAACACTGAACTCCTTGTTCACAGTTTAACATCAGAGACTTTGTTTCCTTTAGTTTGGCTGCTCGTCATTAAATCGGACTCCGATTCGTCATCTTTCCCCTTCGCCTGCGCAGTCAGACACAGTCGGATCTGACCGACCACAACCACGAGAACGTCCAGGATGCTCATACCACAAGATGACAACAACACTTTTACTGCTCATAGCGAAACAGAGCTGATGCTCCGAAGACAAAGCGCCTCTCCAAAACAACAACAACACACCAGTGGGTTTCCTAATGTGAAAGTCATTGTGTGTTTTGGATGGATAAAGTCACCCATTGTTCCTGCAAAACCTCAATGTTGAAATAATATTCGGATTGTGTCCACCTTGATAATTGAGTGTCTCCAAGTCTGTGTCTTTCACCAGCCTCATTTCCTGAAACAAAGGATTACCCAAACACCATCTTTCTCATCTCAACATGGCCATCCATTTGCCCCAGAAATGCCAAGATAATTTCCACAGTAAAGCAGGGCCGATGCGTGGCCCCGCTCATTAAAAGACAATGTTTATTTACTGTAAATAGCAGAAGGGACGCTATAGTAACGGATGAGAACACAGAGCTGTGAGCTGAGGTCACTCAGACTGTGATTTGGATTCCTGCCTCGCCTAACACACACTCAACCCTTTACAGGAACCGGAGTACAGATTACTCCAAGAGGGCAATCACCGAATTATACCTGGCACCGAAGACAAAGAGACGAGTTCAACACAAACTACAGCGCTGGAAGAAGTCCTCTAAGCCTCCACTTATGTCAAAGTATATTACAACGGCACAAGTTAAAGGCCTGTATTTAAAATTATACGGTACTACAGCTAAAATAGCAAAAATACTCATTGTGAAGAAGGACAGGAAACTTTTTATTTTCAGTTTTCACTGAAAGAAAGAAAGAAAGAAAGAAAGAAAAAGAAATAACTGAAAGAAAGAAAGAAAGAAAGAACTGAATGAAGGGACTGAAAAAGTTAACTAGGACATACAGAAAGAAGGGCAGAGAGGAATGACAGAGGAAATAAATATGTATAATATTTATAATTAATATTATATATTATATATATTTATATAGCGCCTTCCTACCTTAATGGACAAAGCACTTTAAAATTTGCCTCTCATTCACAAACACACTCATACACTGATGGCGGAGCTCCATTTAAGGCGCTGTCCCGCCCATCGGGGCAACTGTGGGTTCAATGTCTTGCTCAAGGACACTTCGACATGAAGACAGTAGGAGCCGGGGATCGAACCGCCAACCTTGTAATTTAAAGGACGACCCGCTCCACCTCCTGAGCCACGAGAGGGTGGAGCTAACTACGACCAATCGCTGAATGAGACATTTTTAGGCGACCAAAAAGGTTCTAATTAACTTCCATGAAGTGACAACACGCTGTGAAAGGGTTAAAGGTGTAAGACAAGAACACGGACAACTTAACTTAAGGTCAACTTAACCTGCAAAGTAACTAGTAACTACAGTGGGCAGGTAAAACGGAGATGAGTAAAAAGTACGATAGTTTTCCTCAGAAAATGGAAAAAGCAACTATAGACGAGTTTCCACCAAAAGTCCCAGAACGACTTTTCAAGGAACCAAAACGTTCCTTCGGCCCATTGTTGTCTGCGTTTCCACCGCGGTCTAAAGACCTGTGAAGATTAGGCAGATTAGGTACTGAAGGACCCTTTTAGCTCCTTGAAAAGTAGTTTTCCCCCACCCGCGGTCTAAAGAACCTTTAGGTGGTGAATGTGTTCTATTTACACATCCAGCTGATACGGAGCAACATTAGCATTCATTTGAAGTTGTGTTTTCGGTGACCTGACAAATATAAATCCAATCTTTTTAGCTTTGTTTTGGTCTCCACCAACTCCTGAGGGAAATAGCCTGAAATCTGTCTGCTTTAAATCAGTACTTTGTTAGAGATAAGTCTCTGCGAGCGAGTCTTTTCAGATTACATATGGTCATTTGATAGTTAATATAAAAAATACTGATTATAGCAGCTTTAATCTGAGTATTTTAAAACAGGATTTTAATGTAATGCTTCCACAGTTTCGGTTCTTTGCCAACACAGATGACACCACAGCCTCTCAGGCCAAACAATAATCCTTCTTTCCTTTTTTTTGCCTGAAGCTGCACTAAAAAATGTGTAAATAAATCTTAGAGCATGACATCTTTGCATAAACTAAATCAACTATTCATGACTTTTGTTGATTTCTTGCCAAAATCTTCACATCTTCGAAGCAAGAATTATGTGGGAACAAAAACCAAAGAGTAAAGAGTAAATGTTATAAAGCAAGATGAGAATGATGAGAATCAAGAAGAGGAGAGAAAGCTGTGGCGTCCGGGGAAGACTATCTGTGTTTTTTTCTGCCACACACCTGAGAGTGACCTCACCTTTTAGAGCTTTAAAACATGGCTGATGCTCACGTCTACATCACGTAAAGAGCCTCAATGGGCTCCTTATAATGTATTTACACGCCTGAAGGACATTTGTCTTTTAAAAGATCAGCTCTGGGTGTGCAGCCCGTTACTAAGCACACAGCGGCTAACACAGCTGCGTATGAGGAGTTACCAAAGTCTTCCCTCGCCACCGGTCTAACTGTAAGCAGAGAAGTGCACTCTGGGAATACGGCCACGAGAAATGATTGCATTTCTGAATCATTCATAACTGCTGACATGTTTGAAGTGTCAGCTCATGCATGCTTCCACAATAAAGCGAGCATATCAGTTCATCAGTTCACAGTAATCAAAGCGCTGCTGCCTAAATGTGCTGCTCCAACCCAAACAGGCTGACAGTGTTTACAGATCTGCTGCTCTGAAATGATACCAAAACACTTTGTAACGGTATAAACTATTACACAAGCAAAAGGCTTTTCCCTTTCAGCGACTGATGATCTTCAGATGCTCACTGGATAACTGGAGAGGACACCTGGCATAACACACCACACATGGCCCACAACACAACAGCAAAGGACCGATTTCAGCTTCACAGCTCCTCTATGAGCACACAGACTGAGATACAGCAGCTGGAAGCTCTTCAACCCCCCCGAGTGCCCACACACCGGGGGGGGGGGGGGGGGGGGGGGAGAGCAGGACCAATAAGGAGAAGAGACAGATGCTGAGTGAAGCTTTAGGATAATATTGGTGTTTTGTGTTTCCTGTCTAGTTGACATTGTTCCTCGTAATGTCTCTATATACAGGTATGTCATCAGCATAAGTGAAGATATCAAGGCTGGTTTTCTTCCTTCAAGAAGCTGTTTGTCATTCATTTATTGTGTTGACTGGTTAGTTTTGAGTGAGTTCATATCAGTGGCTACTTTACGCTTATGACTTGGCTCAAACGTTTTCAATACTAGTAATTATAGCCCAATTGATACTTGATTTTAGACTTTTGGGAGTTTACAAAATCCAATAACGATATATCTGTTGATAGTACATAAACACCAACCAAGATACATACCGAGTCGGATATTTTACAGTCAAGAGTTTCTAAATGACCTCAAACTAAAAGTCCAACATACATACAGTATATCTGCAATAAGCTAATATCGTCTAGGGCTGTCAAAATTGGTCAAAAATGACATTTGAATATTCCTTCTAAAAAACACATACAGTAGGTTCGAACTTTGTGAATATCTATTTTTGTGCATTATGTCCATGACACCATGTCCTAACAGGTTTACAGTTGGGCTAAATGGAGTTGAATAATAACGGTCTAGATTATTTGTTTTAACATTTAAATGACTACATTTCAATGTGAAGCAGGTCCTAATTGCATGTTGAAAGGTGATCATTGAAATCCTGTTAAAACAATGGTTATATGTAACTATAGACATCTATAAAGCTCACGTTTCAACCAAATTTAGCTTCGTTTTTACTTCTTTTAACCTGCAAATTACCAAAACCATGCTTATGTGGGATGTGTCTTTGTAAACTATATTGCCACACTCATGTCCTCTTGCTACGGCTGTTTTTGTTAGAAGAAATTTCAAGCTAGATTTGACAGTTTGCATTAAAAGAACCTGAATCCATGACACGTGGTATGTAGAGTGTTTATCCACGTCTTTGTCTCTTTGTATAATCCTGCATGTCTTACTGGTTTGTGCTATGTATGCACCTACAGTGGAAAAGATAAATAGCAATAATAAACTATCTATAGTATATGGCATCGCTCCACATAGCCCGACTGGCTGTTTACGTGACCAACGTCCAGATGGATACGAGACAGTCGGGACCAACGTCTTTCACACATTCTCAAATATCTGTCACACTAACGGGGTCCAGATGCACGAATCCAACACGTGGATAAAATATCTGGAGGTTAGTAGCACATGAAGTTTGGCTACATGTGATGAAGTTAAAAGAAGAAGTGTGACACACTATTTTATTAAATATTCAGAATGAGGAAGAAGAGAACTTGAAGCAGACGGTGGAAAAACGTGAACACTGAACTCCTTGTTCACAGTTTAACATCAGAGACTTTGTTTCCTTTAGTTTGGCTGCTCGTC
This sequence comes from Sebastolobus alascanus, assembly GCA_916701645.2. Lineage (NCBI taxonomy): Eukaryota > Metazoa > Chordata > Actinopteri > Perciformes > Sebastidae > Sebastolobus > Sebastolobus alascanus. Next base: position 761,265 of record CAKAOJ020000171.1, read on the forward strand.
ATTAAACCGGACTCCGATTCGTCATCTTTCCCCTTCGCCTGCGCAGTCAGACACAGTCGGATCTGACCGACCACAACCACGAGAACGACCATCGTCCAGGATGCTCAGACCACAAGATGACAACAACACTTTTACTGCTCATAGCGAAACAGAGCTGATGCTCCGAAGACAAAGCGCCTCTCCAAAACAACAACAACACATCAGTGGGTTTCCTAATGTGAAAGTCATTGTGTGTTTTGGATGGATAAAGTCACCCATTGTTCCTGCAAAACCTCAATGTTGAAATAATATTCGGATTGTGTCCACCTTGATAATTGAGTGTCTCCAAGTCTGTGTCTTTCACCAACCTCATTTCCTGAAACAAAGGATTACCCAAACACAATCTTTCTCATCTCAACATGGCCATCCATTTGCCCCAGAAATGCCAAGATAATTTCCACAGTAAAGCAGGGCCGATGCGTGGCCCCGCTCATTAAAAGTCAATGTTTATTTACTGTAAATAGCAGAAGGGACGCTATAGTAACGGATGAGAACACAGAGCTGTGAGCTGAGGTCACTCAGACTGTGATTTGGATTCCTGCCTCGCCTAACACACACTCAAGCCTTTACAGGAACCGGAGTACAGATTACTCCAAGAGGGCAATCACCGAATTATACCTGGCACCGAAGACAAAGAGACGAGTTCAACACAAACTACAGCGCTGGAAGAAGTCCTCTAAGCCGCCACTTATGTCAAAATGTATATTACAACGGCACAAGTTAAAGGCCTGTATTTAAAATTATACGGTACTACAGCTAAAATAGCAAAAATACTCATTGTGAAGAAGCAGAGGAAACTTTTTATTTTCAGTTTTCACTGAAAGAAAGAAAGAAAGAAAGAAAGAAAGAAAGAAATAAAAGAAAGAAAGAAAGAAAGAAAGAAGGGACTGAAAGAAGGGACTGAAAAAGTTAACTAGGACATACAGAAAGAAGGGCAGAGAGGAATGACAGAGAAAATATATATGTATAATATTTATAATTAATATTATATATTATATATATTTATATAGCGCCTTCCTTCCTTACTGGACAAAGCACTTTAAAATGTGCCTCTCATTCACAAACACACTCATACACTGATGGCGGAGCTCCATTTAAGGCGCTGCCTTACCCATCGGAGCAACTTGGGGTTCAATGTCTTGCTCAAGGACACTTCGACATGAAGACAGTAGGAGCCGGGGATCGAACCGCCAACCTTGTAATTTAAAGTACGACCCGCTCTACCTCCTGAGCCACGAGATGGTGGAGCTAACTACGACCGAACGCTGAATGAGACATTTTTAGGCGACCAAAAAGGTTCTAATTAACTTCCATGAAGTGTCAACACGCTGTTAAAGGGTTAAAGGTGTAAGACGAAAACACGGACAACTTAACTTAAGGTCAACTTAACCTGCAAAGTAACTAGTAACTACAGTGGGCAGATAAAACGGAGATGAGTAAAAAGTCCGATAATTTTCCTCAGAAAATGGAAATACTTAAAGCAACTATAGCCGAGTTTCCAACAAAAGTCCCAGAACGACTTTTCAAGGAACTAAAAGGTTTCTTCGGCCCAGTGTTGTCTGTGTTTCCACCGCGGTCTAAAGACCTGTGAAGATTAGGCAGATTAGGTACTGAAGGACCCTTTTAGCTCCTTGAAAAGTAGTTCCTGGGACTAACAGTCCCGGGAACCTTTGGTGGAAACACGGCTTTTGTTGCTTTAGAGATTTGACGTTGGTGCCCCATAGTGGTATCTAAACATTCCCATCATCCCACAGATTCAACCCAGTGACACTTAGATGAGTGGACAGGAAGTGACACATAAACTGATCCAGTTTTCACCATAAATGTCTGAAGAAAAACTCTTTAAAATATACTATAATCACATAAATATTCTACACATAGAGGCTTAAAGTGAAGTCCTGAGTAAATGCATTTCATCATTACATCACCACGTTCTCCACCAACAGACTCTGCTGATTGTGAAATGAGTTTCTTGAATGCTGAAACTGTTGTTTGTTTCCAGTTGTTTTCTTAAATAGCATCTTTCATACCATCTGTCCTTCATTACTCAAACAGAAATACGCTTCACTTTTACAACATCTCTGATGCACTGTAATCTGAGCCAACATGTTTTACAGTCAGCAGGGAGATGATGGCTCAATGGATGAGTCATACACCGCTCAGCTTTCTCAATGGCGTGGTGAGGCGGCCTGCACTCAATCATGAGCTGCAACGGTGTGTACGTGTGTGTGTGTACGTGTGTGTGTACGTGTGTATGTGAACGAGTGTTTCAGTGCTGGTGGACATAAATCAGTGACTTGTAGATGTGATTTTGGGATCTTCTCTCACTTGAAATACTATCAACCTGTGATGTTTTGTGATGGTTGAATGAACCTCCTACTTTCCCTCCACCTGTCTTGGTGACATCATCTCATTGCAAAATATCCTAGAAAGCATTAGAAGTAAACTTGTTCTGTTCAGAAAGGAGATCAGGGAGATTTTCCGGCAAAGAAAATGTGATTTAGATTTTTTAATACAAAACTCTGGAACCACCAAACAAAAACATGCACACAGAAATGGAGATGACATCACTAACAGCTTCTTTTTTCTCCATGTAAAGAGAGTAAACGCTGAACACCATCCACAGCCAACGCACAAAGCTCTCTCACAGCGGAGGTCCTGGCTTCATGGTTGCCTAATAACGAACTGTTTAACAGCTTGGAGAATATAGTCCGTCCTACAGCGAGCCCACTGAGCTCACGTCGAGGTCGTACCTTCCAATGACGCGATCAGAGGAAGTGCAGAATTAGGGCCAAAGGGTTCTGAGTTCATGGGATGGATTTGGGGCCCTGCAGGAAACCGACACCCTCCCAACTCCATGTGTGGCCCGATTCAGGCTCTTTTTATTACATGTGATGGAAACCATACGCCTCCATCACATGAGACAAGCGGGCATGATGCTCATGACTATGAGTGAATGAAGGAGAAGTGAGGACAGGCTGATGAATCCAGAGAAAATAACAAAATACGATGTAGAGTGGGAACGTGAAATGATTTAAATATCCGAGAAGTGGAGAGAAAGCAGTGTAACAGAAAGCCAGTAACCCCCGTCACATCGTCCACAGTGAGCCAAGAACCTCTCCGGGGTCCGAGACGTGAGCCAGATCATCCACATAAAAACAGGAAGGAGAGAAAAAAGGAACATCTCTAGCTGAGCTTTGTATCAAATCCAACAAATGGCATTGTCAAATCATGAGGCAAGCAAGGCTGCAGCATCCAGCAGCTCCTCTCGGCTCCAACTGTCTGCCGCCTCGCAGTGGGGGGGCGAGCCCCGATCATTATTATTTATCCACATAAAGATCGAGTTCATCAGTCAGATCTGCTCTGATCCAGTGACGGGTTTATGAGGTTCCAGTAGAAACACATATTAAAAAGGGAAATCTGGGTTTTTGTTAATACGGTTGTATTTTGTCTTACTGAGTACATAAACACTATCAGTTGGTCTAGTTTGAAGGATGCAGAAAATCTCACTTTTTGTACTGTAAAAAACATGCTGATAAAACAAGATGTCTGCACTGATGTCACTGAACGAGATGAGTTTCCAGTAGTGCATCATGGTTAAATATCTCTGAGCTTCTAAAGAGCAGTGCAACACTTATTTCATGCCTCTGTATAATAGATACAGGACGTGTTCAAAGATGCATTAATTGATTTTTTTAGGCCACGTGGGAGCAGCTGAAAACACCTACATTATCACCTTAAAGCATTGTTACTGGAGGTCATATCAGAATATAGAGGTCATATCAGTATATAGAGGTCATATCAGTATAAAATGTCCTTCCTAGTTTAATTGGCGAATGTAAAAGATCACATCAGGAACTTTTTCAGCCAGATCTTGAGGGAGAAATCAAACACAAAAACTTTGCTTGGTTTAGATTCTTTTCTTTGTTCACTTTCTTGAACAGAACAAATCTCGAGTGGTTTCTTTGCATATATCTCTGGACAGACAGAGAGCTGGCCAAACGGCCAACTCCTCATCCTACCATGATGACGTCTCACCAACTGATAGTAAAGGTTGAGAAATAAACACGTCCAAAATGGTTTTCAGATGAGCTGCGGTCAGACAGGCACGTAGGCGGCGGCGGCGGCGGCGGCGGCGGCGGCGGCGGCGGCGGCGGCGGCGGCGGCGGCGGCGGCGGCATCCTCCCGCCCTGCGGCCCCGCCCCCTCCCAGGAGCCCGGAGGCCCCGCCCCCTCCCAGGAGCCCGGAGGCCCCGCCCCCTCCCAGGAGCCCTGTGGCCCCGCCCCCTCCCAGGAGCCCTGTGGCCCCGCCCCCTCCCAGGAGCCCTGTGGCCCCGCCCCCTCCCAGGAGCCCGGAGGCCCCGCCCCCTCCCCGGAGGCCCCACCCCCTCCCAGGAGCCCGGAGGCCCCGCCCCCTCCCAGGAGCCCGGAGGCCCCGCTCGGCTCTGCACAGACTCAGCGCTCGCTGCAGTTACACAAACAGGTCGTCTTTCCAGGAAACTACATCAACAATGGAGCGGGGAGCGGGAATGGACTTACTCAGCGGAGGGATTTGGGGCCCGGCGGAGTGACTTGGGTTTTAGTTACAAAGCAAAACATGGGAGCTTAAGCACCCCGAAACGCTGCAGCTCTCCAGTAAGTGTATCTTTTAGTCTGCGTGTGTGTGGCCCAACGGTTAATGACCATCACTTTAGCATCCAGAACTTGATAGCCTGCCTACGCTCAACTCTGAAGGAAACACAACACCAACAGCAAGAAGAAGAAGTGAGTTCAAAGTGAGAAGGCAGGACAAGAAAAACAGAAGAAAAACTTTATCCATGAAAAACAAGATTCAAAGGCGGTTTGTCTTCAGTCGGCTGTCATTCTACTGGAAGAACTGATCACAAAATGCAGAACTTCACATTATAACCACAGTATTTGTATTTGAATGTTATCCCCTTTAAAACAACACTGCAACACAAGAAGATCTGAGAATCTGTAATTCTCTTTCAGTCAATATTAAAGTTGACTCTCAGCTGCAAGGATGTGAGTTTCTGTCTCCGAAACCTCATCTGATGATGTCTACATCTCCCGCTGGCTGCTTCAGGTGCCAGTCAAAATGTGAAAACCACTACAAAGACCCCCAGTGCAAAGAGTACTCTAAAGAAAAACAAACAGCTAAATGTCGCCAGTCGGAGAAAACCAGAAATAAAATAAATGACATGATGTTTCCCCTCTGATGAGCAGCTGCGATAATAAACCACTAAATGGTATTTGAGGCAATAAAATCTACCTCTTTCTGTCTTGTTTGCACCCTGTTTCCAAAACCTGTATCTACCTGCTAGTGCACCATAAACAGCATCCTGGTTGTGGTAAAGAAGGTGTATACTCCTGCATTCAAAACCACAGGTTTTTATTCCCCTTAAAGAGGAGATTTATACTTCAGAGCTGCAACCACCATAACTGAGTGCTGGAAACTAATGCAAAATCTCCAGAACATGCAGTAGTGATAATGGCCACTGGACGCATATTCCAAGACAACTCCGATTGTAGTGAAATGACCAAGAAAAAACCCACAGCCACCTCAGGAATATACAGGAAATAGACGTTTTGGGGAGACTAAGTGAAGTTGGGATCTCAAAAGTGAATTTAGTCTAATGTGTGTCTTGTTAAAGATTTTGAATTTCTTAAAGACAAGTGTGTTTTGTGGTGGGTTTGCTTGCTCGCTGCCCCCAATCCGTCTGTTATCAGGCCATTAAGTAAGTGTTATAAGCAGCATAGATGTGGGTCATTATGGGCCTACTACACCTACTACTTTGTAAAAGTGAAAGTAAAACTTAACACATGTAAAAGTGAATGACATGTTATGTTTTGATCACAAACAAAAAGGCTTCTTAAGGTTTAGGTAACAAAACCAGTTAGTTGAGTTTAGGGATAAACATTGTGTTTTCATTTAAAATAACTACGTTTCAAAAGTGAAAGTGAAACTTAACGCTAGTGAACACAAAGACAACTACATGGGAGCCTGACTTCTGCTTCTGCCATCATTACTACGGTCGCTAGAGGTCGCTGTCGTGTTCTTTTATACCTTCTTTCTGTGATCTACCATGTGAATAGATGATAAAACCTACTATTGGGTGTAGTAGGCCCATACTGACCCACATTTATGGTGATTATAGCGACTGATATCGCCTATTTAATGGCTTGATAACAGTCTAATCGGTTGTCATGCAGGACGACAGGTGTCTCAGCTGGACGAATGAACAAAAAGACATCCTGCTGTTTTGTGTCCACTTCTTTCTGCTTTGACAAAACTTCACAATGTTCTTCAAACATCTGAAACTAAAAATATCATGCAGAGGAAAAGGTCAATTCTAGTTAATTTTTCAGTCTACGGTCACACGTCATGTCCAACTAGAACAGAGTCTGAAATGTAAATGTACTGAACTACAGTTCCTGCTCTGCTGAGGCGCTGCCAGATAAAACCTGGAAGGTTTTAAAGAGCTGTGCAGATTTGTGGGATCCTCGACAGAAAGCCGGTTGGGGAAAATCTCCGTGGGACGGTTCTTTTACAGGCCGTGCCCACATCAGCCAAACTCATCACCATGTTGACCACATCCGACGCCATATGGACGGAGGAAAGGTCTACACCGAAGCACCTCTTGTGTGAATGTTTCTCCTCCAACGGATCGACTCATATGGACTCACATTTTCTACCCGACCCGGTGGTTTCTGCTCTGGTGTTGCTTGTGGGTAACGTCGGTATAACATTATGGTCATCGTGGAGAAAGCCGCTCTGTGATTTTCAGGGATGCTTGAAATAAGAAGTTCTAAGATTTAACAGGCTTTGAGGGAACATGGAGGGCCGTTCGACTGTCTGCTGTCGGGTGGTTAGACTGCCTTCAAGACGCTTACAATCAATTCAGTCACACATGAGGTGAAAATGAACTTTAACTTTAATAATTAACGGTAAATAATACTAATATTAAAAACAATCATAAGGCCGTCAGTGAGCGTCCTTTTCCTGCAGAATATCATTACAGAACCAGCTCCTGTTGTTAACCAGCGCCTAAAATACCATTTGGAACATCTTTTAATACTTAACATGGATTGTTCCATCATAACTTCAACAGATCACCAGTACTTCTAATATATAGCCACCCTAATGTTATTCAATTGTATTTTTATTTTATGTTTATTCAGAGAGGCAGACTGATTGTTTACTTGATTTTTTTATTAATTTTTTATATATATATTTCCGGGCAATTTCGAGTTTCAAATTAGCCCAAAGTTAATATCTTTGGATTGTGGGAGAAACCTGTGCAACCAGGAGAAAACCCTTAAATAAATATGATTGGTTGTGTCTGATTGTTTGAAGTAGATAATTTAGAGTTTCCAATTAGCCTAAAGTAGATATCTCTGGATTTTATTTTATGGGAGGAAACCATAGACTGTATATAAGAAGGCATTTTGGCTGTCGCCATCTTGTTTTTTTGCAACCAGAAGTGACACCAGAGGGTGGAGCTAAGTACAACTGAATGCTGAATAAGACGTTTTTAGGCGACCAAAAAGGTTATAATTAACTTTCAGGAAGTGAAAACACACTGTGAAAGGGTTAAAGTTGTAAGACGAAAACACGGACAACTCCCAGACCGGACAACGCCGTGGTAACGACCTGTCAATCAGCAGGTAGCCCCGCCCTAAAGCATCCCCTGCTTTATGGTCTATCTGACTCTAAATGGGACCATAATTTACTAAATGAACATCATGCTGTATTGAAGAAGAATTGAAACTAGTGATTGAGACCATAAACTCATGTTTACAATGTTTACTGAGGTAATAAATCAAGAGAGAAGTAGGCTCATTTTCTCAGAGACTTCTATAGAACCAGAGGAGTCGCCTCCTGCTGGCTGGGAGACAGGATGAAGGTTTAAGAGTCTTCAGCATCGGCTTCACTTCTCAGAAACTGAGGTTGCCGCCTGGAGGAAACCTGAGCACCAGGAGAAAACCCGTATAGAAATAGGGAGAATATACAAACTCCACATAGCTGGAAAGGTGGCGGTGTCTCTGTGAGGCTGCAGTGGTAAACTTCAGAAAGGAAACCCTAAAATGATGATCACTTGTATGAATTGCTCAGCACAATAATTTAAATTCAAGGATGAGAGCAAACCACATGCAGAATGTTCAATTACAAAATTATACACTTTTCCTCCAAAGTCCGCTAGAATACAAAAACAGGTCCAAAGACGGATGGGATGCTCTCTGTAACAATGGCCTTGCCCTCCGTTCTGCAGCATCACGGGTGCTGGAGTTCCTTCTGGGTGGCCCGAACCGTCTGCGGTCGGATGCGGGGGCGACGTCTGTCAGTCTGAATGACAACAAGCCATCTTCTCCCGCCGCTGGTCAGGAGGAGGAGGGAGTTTTTCTGCCAAAATGTGTTCAGATACACACTCCAGACATGAGGTTAGCACGCTCTTCTACCTCAGCCTGAAGTCAAGACGGAGCATCAAGAGGAGCTGTCTGACATCTGGGTCATGAATCACAGCACTTACTGAAAGCAGTAATCAACACCAGACAATGGCTTTAAATTACTCCGCACAACTGTTTGTTTAGGGTAATCTAGAAGAAGTGCTGGGAAGGGAAACTCCTCTCTGAACGGTGGAAGAATCTGATCATCAGGGACCAAAAGGCTTTACTTTATTACTCCAAACAGCAAGATCTGATTACCAAAAACAATTTGTATCAAACTTTCTGTGTCTTAACAACCTTTTCAGCTTCAGCAATGCGTGTTAAGCAGAGACGGGTAACAGAATACTGCCAGTGATCACGGACAGTATCATCCTGTATTTCATTCTGTTAACTAAACAACATAATGTATTCTGATTACACAAACTTACGGAACAATTTCACGTTGGAAATGAGAAACTCAGAGGCCCTTTCAATAGTAACAAGCTCTTACGTCTTTAGAAACTGAGAAGAAAGTAGGTTTCCATGCAAACTACATAAACTGGTGAAGTATATACAGTCTATTATATATCTACAGTATGTCTGTAAAGACTCTCAGACATCCAGGTCGGATATCGAGGAACGATAAGTCAAAGTGAAACCTCTTTAATAATCTACTGTAAGCAGGTCCGATTCCTCTGACTGAGCACTTCTAGATATCACTTATCTATTTTATATGATGTAAATACTTACAATTATATTTTAGAGCTGCAACGATTAATATAACTAATGGATCAGTCGACACGAAAATAATCACCAACTATTTTGATTATTGATTTATCGTTAAAATAACTTTTCATGCAAAAATGGCAGAAAATGCTGTTTTCAGTCTCAAATATGAAGATTTCCAGCTTTTCTGTTTTATATCATATTAAACTGAATATGTGACAAAACAAGACATGTAAAGACATCACCTTGGACTTTAAGAAACTGGGACGGACATTGTGCAATGTTTTCTGACATTTTAGAGACCCAACGATTAATCTAGAAAATAATCAGCAGATTAATCAATAATGAAAATAATTGTTAGTTGCAGCCTTAGTATGTTTAAAAAATGCCAATAATGTCAAAAAAGTCTTTAAAAAGTTGCTAATAAGTTGTGTTTGATTTGATATTAACTTTTGTTGAACACATATATCAACAATAGAACCAAACTTTTGTTCCATAACCTAAATAACAGAGAAACCAGAGAACATGTACGTTCGGTAGATTTACAGTTGGATAGTTTGTGCTTTAAGCTGATGGAGACAACTCGTTTTCTTTATGAATTCACATTTTGTGAATTCCCTCTGTCTGCAGTCGTAGCCACACTTGGAAAATGTGATAGTCATTATGTATCTGACAGAGTTTTGGAGCCGTTCCTCACTGTTCCTCTCCGCTTCAACTCCCTTTTCAAAAACCAGGAAGCTGTAGGTTGATCTTGGCAGCGCTCGCAGTAATTTTTTCCCCCTTTCATTAAGACTTTGGACCGTGAATAACAGATTTAGGAGGTTTTATTACTTATACGAAAAGAGGAGGTATTAGAATCCCCAAATCCGTTGTAAAAGTGTGGCTGTGTGTTCTGCTGCCGGAGGTGTTGGAGGACTTTCAGTGTTCGTGGACACAAGAGATCAGTTTGTATTACAAAAGTGTGATGTTGTGTGTTATTGTAAGGCTGAACACACATGCACACACACACACACACGCACACACACTGGAGGAAATACAAATGTAAGGTCTAATGTAGACGCACGCTCCCTGCAGAACAAAGAACTGCAGCTCGCCAAATCGAGCACAAGTCTTTCCACGGGAGGCGTTAAAGGAACGCAGGTGTTCTCTACGCTCTATTCTTTTATTTAATTACTGAATCAATGACTCAGACCCCCTTGTTTGAAAACCCCCTTAAAGGCTCTTAAGTAGAGGCCTTACTGAACTGCAGAAACCCTCCCGACATCTGCATGTGGGTCACGTCAAGGACACCGAGGTTATTATGGTGTGTGAGCGCTGCAGGGGGACTCTGCTGCTTTTCCTCACTCTAAAGGTGAGTCAGGAAAGTCACTGACACTCGGATGATCACAGGCCAGATTGAAAATAGCAGCTAACTACCAGCACATGTGTCTTCCTGGCAAAAACATCACGGATCGACGCCTGCTCTTCATATGGAGCGCCCGGAGTCACGTTGCTGCTGTTTTATTCAGACTAATGAAGGCGTAACGGAGAGAGAGGAAGACGGAGGAGGGGGTGGAAAGTTTGGACTAAAGTTTACAGGATCCCTCAGAACTGACTGTGATGTTAAAACCAGTTATTGTGTTGTAGTTTCTCCGCCTGCTGTCCACTGTTCAAACATGTATTCACATCATTTACTTAAAGTGTCCACTGATTTTACACCTCACAGTCAATGAAGTAACTATTAACTTTCTAAAGTATGAGAAAGTTACTCAAGTGACATTCAGGTACCAGTGTTGGGATTGGATTTAATACAAACTGCATTACAAACTGGGGGTGTCAAGTTGCATTATGGGAAGTGTAGGAACTATACAAGACCCTGATCAGACAGAGCGCGATTCAATATTTTAATCGATTGACAGCCCTAGAAAAATGCTAAAGACGTCGGGCGCTTTTCCTCTCTGAGTTGAATTATTTTCAACTCGAGGCGTTCAGGGTGCTACTGCAAAAACGCAAGACGCGTAGAGCGGGAAAACATGTCAACAACACAAAAGCAGCGCACAAAACGCTTCACTATCATTGAAAACAATTACTAAAATCCACCACAGGCTGCTAAAAAGTGCTCCGTCTGATATACAACGTACACTCACCAGAACAAACAGAATATATATCCTTGAGGACAGCTTGTGTGCAAATGTACTTTCCACCACAGCTTCTGTCATCCCAGGCTAAAGTCAAAGAAAGAAAAATGATGTGTTCATAAAGGTCCTCTGTGATCGGCTGCCATTTCCCCTTCTGGCTGCCGTTCTTCACATTCAGACAGTTCTTTGGGATTCCAGGTTGACAGGATTGACTTATAACGGAGATAAGATCGTGTCTAAACGTCTGAGAGCGTGAGTTATGAAGTCTGAGAAACTGCAGCTCTTAACTAATGATATTTTAATTGTATATATGTGAGTGCATATGTTCTTATGTCATACAGGTGTGTAGTTTGTGCTTCAGATAAACACTTCCAGCTGGATCTTATACGGTTACAACTCCCTCCTCTTTCCTTTATCTACTACCATCACACACTCATAAAGCCTTATCTCCTCACAAAGAGCTCCTCTCCAAATCCATCCATCCACTTCCTGCTCTTCTCTTACAGCCGGCTGCGTCTCCTCCACCTTCCCTTCCCATCTCCTGGGATGAAATACGCTCCGGCCCGGCGGCCTCTGCTCTTCTAGCTCATTCAGTATCTCGGTGTTATCTCTCCTCCCGTCTGTCCGGCGGTGTGAGATTCTCTCATCCTGTACACCATCTTTCTGTTGACACCCAGAGGCTCCGAGATGTCAGGGTGAACTTTCCTCTCCGTGCACAGAGAAAATAAGACTTAAGCCTGATGTGAAACTGAGACGTGGAGCTGGTTTCTTTAAGCCACTGGCTGACACCAGACTTTATTTGTTTAATCACATTATACTTCAGTGTTTCTGGGTGTCTGCCTACAATTTTCTTTCTCTCACACACACCAACTCCCACACTTCTCCTCTTGTCACCAATTCATTTCTTCATTTTTCTCTGAAGTACTCTGAGGTGTTCTCAGGGCTTCCACAGCTTTTAAAATACTTAGAAACCTTGTGAGTATGAACGTTTTCGAGACAAATCAATGAAGAAAAGTGTCCAGGCTATAGGACGTGCACATGACACCAGATGGCATGAAATTAAAGGAATATATATTTTAAATTATTGTTCAAGCAATAAAGCTAAAGTGCAGCAGACATTTTTTGTTGTGTCTCAAGTTGCGTATTTCCGTACTTCCACTTACTACAGTATTCTGAGTGCAGGAGTGCGTTCACACTGAGAAGTATGGCACTTCTCACCCTCTATGGTCGCCATCTCTGCTACGTAGTAGAAGAGGAAGGGGGGGGGGCACCGACCTGTTTCAAACTCGTGAAAATGGCGGGCGAGGAAGCTGCAGCGGTTGCAATTTTAACTGCAAAACACCGAACGATACCAATTTAAGTTATACGTGTGTTTTTTTCACCAAGTACCTCTATACTGAAGTCGGATAGAAGTCATTATTGGGTTAATTAATCAGTCTGAATTGAATTACTGCTGACAGCGTGATCACCAGCTGATCTACTGAGCTTCTAGTGACGGCACAACAGCCGTGAGAGGGTTAGACACATCCCTCTCGAAAAACACACTACAGAAGTTAGTGTACAGTGTACTACATGGAAGTGTACTAACGGAAGTATTCGAATAGAGACACACGGTGCCTTCATGTGGTGGTGTTTACCGTGTTCACCAGAAGAGTCCATATCATATTACATATTGACATATCTGGAGGTCAGAGGTCAAGGGAACCCTTTGAAAATGGTCATGTCAGTTTTTCCTTCCCATAATTTAGCGTAACTTTGGAGTGTTATTTAGCGTTCTTCTCGACATGCTAACATGAGATGGTTTGTACCGATGGATTCCTTAGTTTCATATGATACCAGTATCTCCATTCTAGCTTTAAGACTGACCTACTGGCTGCTGATTGTTAAGAGGTTAATAGTTTATATAATAAATGATCAATACTTGATCTCTGTGTATCGATACAATATTGCCACACAAAATAACGCGACACTATGCTGTATTGATTCCCCCCCCCCCCCTAGAAGATAGTCATTGGATCCATTATTAATATAAAAATATTGATTACAGAAGTTGTAATGACGAGTTGCAATTTAGGTAACTGTAAGTAAGAAATGAGACTTTATGGACTATGAGAATCACGTGAGAGAAAACGTCAACATAAGCAGCAGAAAAAGACGAATAACACACGTAACGGATAACATGTGTTCACACAGAGTCAATATGTTTGTGAAGGCACGCTGACTGGGAAGTCTCAAGGCCAAAGGAACATTTTGAAGAAGGCTTTATACGCCTTCACCAAAGTATTAAGTGATCAAAACCTGCCACGCAGGGTTAGGAAAGAACTAAGAGGCAGAATTTGAGAAAACCACAACACAACTCTGTTAGAAAAAGGCCAAAAAAACCACAGCAAAGTGCATAAAACTCCTCATCAGACATTCTGACCAACTCACTGCCAAGTATCGCATGACGGTTCGTATTAAATGTGTCAGGGTCGGACTAAAGCTGGCCGGTAGCGTTAACATAACCGAGTTTGATTCCACGTTAACCAGGATGGATGAGGTGGTAGGTGAGCTCGTGGAGCCGGGGGATTCTCTTTGCCAGAGAAACCCGCCGGACGGAACCGAGCCCGGCCGTGCTGACACAGCTGGTTCCAGGCACAGGAACCCCAACGCCGGGCTCTCGGCTGCAGGAATGTTCCGGGCCTCGCTGGAGAAACCATAACAAGTGCAGGAAATAGATTAGTGCACTCTGGGTTCCACGCCGGCCGCAAACCTCCTGAGCCCGGTTTCTCCGATCCCACGTGTTGGATCGGAGAGACGAGGCAGCGGAGGGAGGACGACCTCCATCCAGACATCAGTGGAGTAATCAAGCCTCCGTTATAATGACTCCTACCTGCAGAGCAACACGCCTCCAGGACAAATCAATACCATCGCTGGAAGGTGCTGAATGCCATTTATATAATAATAATAATATGGTGTCACTAACTGTAAACTCACAGAATTATAAAAAATGCATACTTTAATAGTCACACACAGTCTATTTATTGTCAATATGTGATGTTCAGAGCATTACTCAGTCTGTCTCGTGTATTTCTAACTGACTTCCTTTACAGAACCCCCCTTTTGGAAAAACTCACTTTGCCACACTGTTCTGCATTAACGTTTCCTACAAAGTCTATTTAATTCAACGGCTGACGTGTGTTTGTGACTGCTTAAACATAAGTTAAGATATAGTAAAGATGTACCGTAGGCTGGGGATGGGATATCAGGGACATTCCACGACTCTCAATACCACGGTAAAAATCAGTAGTAGAACAATAAATCCCATTTACTTCAACATGCACTCTCTTAAGGAAGGAAGTTAAGTCATAATTCTCTCTATTATCTATTTTATATTGCTGTGAAAACATCTCCTTCAAAGAACTGGATTTATTCAAGTTTCTCACCAAAAACTACATTTTACAAGATTACATTTGAACACATCATGATAACGTTAGAATTTACTTTGTATTTTAACTGAATAGAGCCTGAACGCATCATGATGTAAATCAATGACACCTCCCGTGTTGAAGTTAGAGCTAGTTAACGCTAGTTAACGTTAGCTGTTAGCAGCCGGTAAGCATCACCCAAACTTTAGAGCTACAAGGGTTTTATAACTGGAGGATTCCTGGTTTGAGCCGCGCCGAGGGGCGACTGCTGACTGCCAATGACCAATGATGATACCAGCTCTAAAGAGTTCAGCCAAAGCTCAGGTAGTTTTCTATTTTATTCTGATGGCCTTCTTATGTCAACCCCCCACTGAAAAATAAATATGTTTAAAGCTCCAGCACTGCAGAGGCAATTCCGGCCTGGCTTCAACTTGGCAGGGAGAGAGATGGGATTACCAGATGAATTCACTCACTGGATGTACTGGTGTGTGTTTGTGTGTGTGTGTGTGTGTGTGTGTGTGCGTGGTGCATTTCCATTTGTATACAAAAGAGTGGAAAAACCTGCGTCTATGTGTAAATATATGTGATGTATGCATGCCTTCTGGATGACGTCTGAGTAAGATAGACAATCAGAAACAGTTCACTCTGTTTAAAGTGTGTGTGTGTGTGTGTGTGTGTGTGTGTGTGTGTGTGTGTGTGTGTTTCCCCATCGGGCTCTTTCTGACCTTCAGAAAGTTGCCTTGGTACTTTGCACGTCAGCAAACGTACAAACACTCCCAAAGGTACTTTTAAAGATATTTCCACCACAGCTCACTACATGTACATGAGTGTTGATATCACACATTGTACTAATGATATGTATTAATGCAGGAAGGCTGGAGGGAAGCCTGCGTTTGTTGGTGAATGAAAGCTGGGTCAGATTATCACAACTGCATTACAGCATTTTATTACTAAACAGAGATGAGTGCATTGAATCTTGGGATTGGAGGAATTGGAGGAGAGTTTTGTAAAGAACTTTCTTGGAAGATGAAGCCAACCATCAGACCTTGTGCTGTTTCAATGCTCCTTTATCTTTCATAATGGATTGTTTTAGAAGCACACGAGCCACCAGCCTCGTCAGTCTTGATGAAAGGACCACAGTGTTCATTTTCCAAAGCATATCATGAGTTTTAAGATTGATTTATTGATCAGCCACAACTGACCAGTGTATTGGAAGCTGCGGCGGCCCGCTGGGCCTAAGCATCGGGGAATTATGTATTTTCAAGATGTGTCAAAGCGAAAAGCAAAACCACCTATTTGGTAATATTTCAGATTTAAACCCAACGCTATAAGGGAACCATAAAGTTAATGAGGTAATCACCGTGAGGAGGACGGAGCGGTCACAGCCGGTGTGCACGCCGCAGCGGCGCCGGGTGGAAACCTGCGGCCTCGCAGCGAGAGCTGGACCGGAGAGGCCCGACACACCGCCATCCGACGGTAAATATAAAAGTCAGAGCTCGTCTGTTCTTGTAAAATATCCGGTGTAGTCGGTGACACCGGTGTTGTCACAAGTTTATTAACCGGTGGGAACATTTCCTCACCTTGACATCACTAGCTGTCGGTTAATAAATACAACTCAAGACACAAGCCTCAGAGTCTGTTTACTGACGGGGTTAACCCCGAAGTTAGCCTCAACTTCAGCTCAGGCTCGCTTCAGGTGGGCAGAACTTTAAAGTGTACCAGCGCTATTATTACTCATTATGACAAGCTGAAGACGGCAGTAATAGTAACGTGTGGAATGTGTCGTAAACAGGCTCAGAAAGACAGAAACCCTGGTACTGTATGCACCATGTGTGAGCGGTGACTTTACAGCAGTCACAGCTTTGACCCATCAGAACAATTTAAACACCATCAGTCTCCTGGGAGAATGCATGTTTCCCTCTGAGTGCTGAGATTACAGAGCTAATAGTGGAAGAATGAGGGTTTGTGATGGTTTGCATGACTGCAGCTCTATTGCACAACAAAGCCTCTGGAGTGGTGAGTCGGCCCCTCGGAGTCGGCCTCTCGGAGTCGGCCTCTCCAAACAGCTGCCGAGTCCCTGAGAGGGAAACGGCACTCAGCTCAGAGTTCAGCAGCTCTCTCCTCCTCCTCCTCCTCCTCCTCCTCCTCCTCCTCCTCCTCCTCCTCCTCCTCCTCCTCCTCTCCTCCTCCTCCTCCTCCTCCTCCTCCTCCTCCCAATGTCAAGAGTTCATCTGAATAAAGTTAAAAGTGAGAGCAGGATTTGGCTCCTCGCCCTGCAGCTCTCTAATCTGATCCATGAGCGGGACTCGCACGCGCTCACGGAGAAAGACAAACAGGATGCTTCTACTCGGGTGACTCGGATAAAAGAGATTTGTGTTTTAACACAGTTTGAACTCCTCTCAGCTGGTGCCGTAGTCCGCTGCCTCACATCCACTCTCATGGAGCTCGGCCCAACTGTGTGTGAATGAGTCATTCTGCAGCAACACCCCCGACACAGAGACACACAGGCTCCTGATCCCAGATCAATGATGAAGCAACAGGTCGGTGATGGAGCACGCGCTCCGTCTCCAAGGAAACCTATAATGATGTGTTTCAGTGTGTGTGTGACACAGCGTTTTCCCTTCGCTGCCAGTTTTTTCTTCTTTATCCAAAAACATGAACGCATGCACTTGATGGCAAACATATGCCTCAAAAACCCAACAGCAGCAAACTGGAGGTGAAACGAACGGATCCTTCATGCATGATGATCATTATGTAGCATGGAAGAGTAACAAATGTGCATTTATGAAATAAAAATGCAAATTGTTTGAACGTATGGCTTAGAAGAAGAAAAGTGGAAGAACAGAACGGATCAGAAATGATCATTTTAAAAGGGTCAGTTTGCCAAAATTACAAAAAGACATATTTTTCCACTTTACAGGAAGTATTAGTCATAGGAACTATTTATCTGGCAGAAAATAAAACCTGCTGACAGCGAGGTCGGTGTAATGGGGACACTTCTTTCTGGAAAGACATGTTGCTGTTTCATTATATTGGACAGATATCCCAAAACCTGGAAAACACAACCAACACTGGCTGCATGGTTTCATACCACTAGAGGTTAAGTGTTGGTAATGTGGGTGTACTGACCCTTTAAGCTTTTTATCCTTATCATCCTTATCTGCTCTTGTCTGGTTCACTACCAGTGTTCAAGTCCGATGGGAACACTTCACTGAAAATGGAGCCCGACTGCTTCCTTTAAAGGAGCTTAAAAGAACACAATAACACAAACAAACTAAAACCACTTTCACACCGATGACCAGGGTCGGACACCTCCGGAGGATTATAGAGAGGAGATGATAGTGAGATCATCAAGGTGTGCTAAAACATAACATGTCACAGAATGATGCATGTTGTTGGGATACAGTGTAAATATAGAACATACAGCATGTTTATCTTTATAACATGTTTAACTATGTTGTATGTATGGAGCTGTAATATATACAGAAACACTGTATAAACACTGACTACATTGTGTTATCTAATATGATAATATAGGCTACATTTACTAAAGGATTATTAGACACTTCTGAAGACTGAAATGTAGATTTCACTCACTCCGCCATCCCAGCTAAGATTTACTTCATATAGTCGACCTAAACCTTTCGCTGCAGGTTTCCACTCGGCACCGCTCCGTCCTCCTCCCGGTGATTACCTCATTAACGTTATGGTTCCCTTATAGCGTTGGGTTTAAATTAGAAATATTGCTAAATAGGCGCTTTTGCTTTTCGCTTTGACACCAAATCCTCCGCCATCGTCTTGTCTGCCAACTCTCTGTGAGTGAAATCTGACTCCTGCTGCTCTGAGCTGAGACTCCGTACGGAGCAGAAACTTTCAGTTTGCAGCATCTGTCGTCCGACTATGTATCGATAACACGGCGCTGATATGCAAAAATCAACTAAATGGGTTTTATTTCTATAAAAAAAAATCTAAATGACAGTGGGGGCGGTGGGAGAGTTATGCAGTCTGGTGGCTTTGTTGAGAGTATAGATAACAGCTTCAGTTCCCCATCGTAAACATAGACTGTATATCCGTCTCACAGCGAGGTTAACCGTCAAAAATACTCTAAATATAACGTACACTTAAACTGATATTGATTTGTGTTGGTGAGCGTTTCTTTTAGGTGGTTAAAACACGTTTAGCTGTCGACCTCGTCCTCAGCAGCACTTTGCTTTGCTTCCGTGCTGTAACTCCTGTCTGCTTCTCCAAGCTGGAGCACCGACCATCATCTACTGTAGGTAAATACACTGACGATGGATCAGAACCTCCTACAACCACACTGAGAAACACCTGAACTATCCCTTTAAGCGACACAATCTACACGGTGCATGCGTGCACTTGTACATAAACCAAATGCATGTGAAGTCCGTCTGCACCACAACAGAAGGATATATGTTGACTACAGTTTCAGTTTGAGTAACTTCACATGTTCGAGGTCCTGTGGCATGTTTGTGTGAGTCAACGTGTTTCAGTGACTCAGTTTAAGTGGATGAAAGAGAGAAGAGAGAGTTTGTTGAACTTCTTGATCTGGTGAGCTCTGTCAGCAGTCGTTGGCCTGCGGTGAGGCGGACCTCACAGACTGTCGGCCACATTTATGTTTAACCCAAAACCCTGCAGAACCATTAGTGACCGAGCTCAATATCAGGACAGAGGAGGCTCAGGCAGCCTGCTGTTTACCCTGACAGGAAAAATGTGTCTTCTGTGTTAACTAGAAGATTCAATTAGACCCCATAAATATAAATAATTCAAGGTAAGTAACAGCAGAAAGGAGAAGAAAGCCCCCACACTTAGTGGCTTTAATTCACATTCTGAAAACATTAAAAACATTTTATGATTAGAGCTTTTCTCTCTTCCAAGTTAAGAAACTTTTCACTCACCGAACCTCTTGTATCCAAAAGACTGTACTTCCTCCTCGTCTGCAAAGTCGTCTGTGTGACATAATCAGAAACATGACATAAGTAGGTCATACTGTACGTGCACGCTACAGGGAGAACATCGGGTCTAAAGCTACTGGTAGGACTCTAAGATAAAACAGAAAGACTTCATAATGTTATCCTTGTGTACTATGATCTGTTTGTCACAGAGGAGGAAGCCAACAAGGCTTTAGGTTGGAGATAGTGGAGCATCATCTGGTTGGAGATAGTGGAGCATCATCTGTGTGCAGATAGGAGGTCCAGAGAACTGTAAAAGCCACAGGCTGCGGTTTCACTGGGTTGTTGACAGTAAACTCTAATTACACTGAAGACTGGAGCTCAGCAGAGGGAACATCACTGGTAATGGTAAACAGATGGGACAGAGGGGGGGGGGACACACAGGGTTGAGCTGAGTGTGTGTTTGTTGGTGGGGGGTCAGAGTGCTATTTCACCTCAGTTTCTCCTGGAAATAATAATATTATTGTAGTTATTGATGCTACAGTAATACAGTATGTTGCTGTAAGAGGCTGAGGTTGGAGTGGAGTCAGTCTGAAGAGCACATGCACTATAAGAGCTGTTCAATGCTCATCAGTCCTGCAGGATCTTTACCATGATAACGTGAAGCAGCATCTTGTTTCTCATACATCACAAGTAAACACACAGTTCTTTACCGATACAGCATCCTAATTGTGCAAATATTATTTGGTATTTTATATCCTTCAATGGGTGCAACTAAAGGGTGTAAAAAGAAAACAATCCAAGTATTTCACAACTTCTGCACCGCAGTACCGTAATGTCATCCAGATGTGCATCGCGCACCACAAACACATCTGTACAGAGTGTGATCTGTGCGTGTTTAAGTATCAGCTGCACGTAAAGGAAACATACCTTTCATGGCGTTTCCTAACTGGTGGAGGACTGTAGAAGAGATGAGGAGTCCTGTCACTGTCTGCTCATCTCAGCATCCAGTGCAAAGCTGTAAACTTGCTCCAGAACCACACACACTAATAACAGAAAGGATGAAACTATTAAAAGTGTATCTTCATGTCGAGGCTTCAGTTTAAAATCCCATCGTCTCTGTTCTCCTGCTCGCTTTGTTCCAGAGGAGTTTGTTCTGCAGGAGTGAAGTGATGTTACTCTGAGCCTGCAGGAGTGATGTGATGTTTCTCTGAGCCTGCAGGAGGAGGGAGACCTGCTGCTCTAACTGTGAAGCTACACAGAGTTACACAGCAACACCAGCTGCACTTCCGGTGTACCTTTCAGAATAAAAGCAGTGTTGTTGCTTAACTGTGTAGCAATTAAATAAAGTTGCCTTTTCATCCTAATAATTAATTTTCACTCTTAATGGCTACGGCTATGTCCTGCAACACTAACAGTATTAACAGCATGGCTACGGCTATGTCCTGCAACACTAACAGCATGGCTACGGCTATGTCCTGCAACATGCATTAACAGCAGGGCTACGGCTATGTCCTGCAACATGCATTAACAGCAGGGCTACGGCTATGTCCTGCAACACTAACAGCATGGCTCTGGCTATGTCCTGCAACATGAAACAGCATGGCTACGGCTATGTCCTGCAACACTAACAGCATGGCTCTGGCTATGTCCTGCAACATGAAACAGCATTAACAGCATGGCTACGGCTATGTCCTGCAACACTAACAGCATGGCTACGGCTATGTCCTGCAACATGAAACAGCATTAACAGCATGGCTACGGCTATGTCCTGCAACATGCATTAACAGCATGGCTACGGCTATGTTCTGCAACACTAACAGCATGGCTCTGGCTATGTCCTGCAACATGCATTAACAGCATGGCTACGGCTATGTCCTGCAACACTAACAGCATTACCAGCATGGCTGCGGCTATGTCCTGCAACATGCATTAACAGCATGGCTACGGCTATGTCCTGCAACACTAACAGTATTAACAGCATGGCTACGGCTATGTCCTGCAACACTAACAGCATTAACAGCATGGCTACGGCTATGGCTATGTCCTGCAACACTAACAGCATTAACAGCATGGCTCTCGTTATGTCCTGCAACACTAACAGCATTAACAGCATGGCTGTGGCTATGTCCTGCAACACCCTCACAGAACCCTCACAGAACCCTCACAGCACCACACACCAGAGGGCCTCACACCAGAGGGCCTCTGCAGTAGAGCCGTTAGCACAGCTACAATACAGTTACCCCAACATTGACTCTTTCAAAAGGCCATAAATGTGCTTCTAACGATTGTCACAAACAAATTGCAGCTTTATCTTTATCTGCTGATATTCACGAACCAACCAATAAAGACATGTCTGCCCCCAAAACAGGGCCGGCCTACGAAACTCTTATTTTGAAGGCCGTGCCTCATTTCCGGTTCCTCCCACCTTTCTTTCCAGCTTTCTCTTCCTCTGGCTGCAGCAGGTCTCTGAAGTCCTCCCAGTGGCTGTCCCGTCCTCTCCTGCAGAGTCTCCCCCTGCAGGGCAGAGGAGGAGCAGAGTCTCCCCCTGCAGGGCAGAGGAGGTGCAGAATCTCCCCCTGCAGGGGCAGAGGAGGAGCAGAGTCTCCCCCTGCAGAGCCTCCCCCTGCAGGGCAGAGGAGGAGCAGAGTCTCCCCCTGCAGGGCAGAGGAGGAGCAGAGTCTCCCCCTGCAGGGCAGAGGAGGAGCAGAGTCTCCCCCTGCAGGGGCAGAGGAGGAGCAGAGTCTCCCCCTGCAGGGGCAGAGGGGGAGCAGAGTCTCCCCCTGCAGGGCAGAGGAGGAGCAGAGTCTCCCCCTGCAGGGGCAGAGGGGGAGCAGAGTCTCCCCCTGCAGGGGCAGAGGAGGAGCAGAGTCTCCCCCTGCAGGGGCAGAGGGGGAGCAGAGTCTCCCCCTGCAGGGCAGAGGAGGAGCAGAGTCTCCCCCTGCAGGGGCAGAGGAGGAGCAGAGTCTCCCCCTGCAGGGGCAGAGGGGGAGCGGGCAGACCCCGTGACGGCGTGCGGCGCTGCAGTAATCCAGCCGGAGATGAGATTAAGTTACTGGGGGTTGATGGCAATCGGGTCCCCGGGTGAAAATGTGGAACCCATTAAAGTAATTCCAGAGGTTTGGGTGGGGGGGTTTGTCGGAGCGACACCGAGACGGCGACATTCTGCACAGTTCCTGTGTTTTTACATATTCACATCTCATTTCCTTTAAGGATGAAAAGTCACTTAAATATTCACATTACATTCCTTCAGGGCCATTTGGCCTCTCTGTGCTGCCCATTAAAATGTTACTCATGTGGTCTGGAGGTATTTTATCAACTGATTTATCTCAATAACCACACATTCCAGTAACTCTACTGCAAAAATGTACATATTTTCCAGATATTTTTCTATTATTTCTAGGAGAAAAGTAAACAGCACAGTTAAATTATTTCAACCTGGTCTAGCAGACCCAGCTCTATGGAGCCCGATAAACTGCAACACATATCAGACATCACTATGGTTTTAAGACACAAATTAAGATTTTTATTTTCATAAATAACTGTATTTATTATAATATAAATAAACAATATCATAGGTTTAAAAGTGTTTGGTCAGTTTGACTACAATTTACACTTTTATTAGCAAAATACGTGCAGCCAGGCAGAAGGTGTGAGAAAGAGAGTTACAGGGGTGAAAAGTGTATTTCTTTCTTTATCTTTTTATTTGTTCATTTGTTACCTCAATGCAGAAATGAGGAAGGAGCCCACCTTGAAACAAAGTCAAATAGCTTCACTAAAATCAAGAAAAATGACAACAAATTCTTGGATTAACTTTAAATTAAGTAGCCTTATTAATTTGTTTGATGAAAACATTTCTTGGACTTCATATAGACACAAATCACCAGTTGAAGATGTGTTTTTTTTTCATTTTACTAAACTATACACTATTATTCTATATTATCTGTATCTGCCTTCATAGTTTTACCTTGTGTTTTATAGTAGTTTTATCATCCTTGATATGTGTGTTTGATACAGGAAACCAGATCGATTTGCTTTGCTGTGATACATACTGTACTATCCTTTCTAACTTTTTCATTATATGACAATTGATCTTTGCATTTGTTTACTTTTGCTATAACAATGATTTCTGTTGCATAAAATGGTCCCAACAGCAGCTAATACCGACCACAATCTATCAAAGTTAGACTCTAGGGTTCAGCAGCAGCCGTTTCCCTCTGACTCCTCCAGATGTAGTGATCATTTCAACAGTTCCTGAGTCCAGAATCTGTCCAGCCTGCAGATGCAGATCACTGATCAAAGACTGAAAACAGTCTCCTGTCTTCACAGTCTCTGGGTCACGTTGATGTGGCTCTGATGTTAATCTCAGTTCAAACTGACTGATTTACAGGAAGAAGATAGAGATAACTCCAACTGTCCCAGCTCTAACATCCTCTGAGCTTTAACACAGACATCAAACTGAGATCTGTTTTTCTTCTCTCTTCGGCTAACAGAGCCTTCAATCCCGGGCTCAGTGCTAATAGCTGCAGTTTGACCCGGTCCACCCCGTCTTAGACTCCAGACCAGCCTGAGATGATAAAGCGACTAATTACTTGTTTTCCTAAAGGCTTCAAAACTGTTATTTTACTGTCGGCTATAATTGGAGCAGCGGGCTGGCATTAGGAACCAGATAGGGATCGTGGCGAGCTGATAAAAAGCAGCTGAGGGTTCAGGTATCTGACAGCTCTGCTCCTGCTGGTCCTCATTCAGAGGTTGGGACCTCATTTGCCGGGTCAAGGCTTTTTAGCAGCGTGCTCAGATTAGCAGGGAGCCGAGAAAGCACACAGGAATTCCACATTCACCACGCTGCAGCCATGTTTAGATATCATGATCAGAGCAACTCAGATTGTCTTGTATGCAGCAGGAGAGAGTCGCTGGAGCTATTAGAGCATCCGATCCGACTGTTATCAAAATACTAAATATCAGTCGCTATAAGCACCATAGATATAGGTCAGTAGGGGCCTACTACGCCTGCTACGTTGTAAAAGTGAAAGTGACATTTAAAAGCAACACATTCTAACATGTAAAACTAAATGAAAAGTTACATTTTGAACACAAACAAAAAGGCTTCTTTAGGTTTAGGCAAAAAACTATAATTTCTTTAGGTTTAGGAAACAAAACCACTTCGTTAAATTTAGGGAAAAACAAAACAAACAACACGCTACAACGGCTTCCTGGATGTGTTTAATGTCCCATCATTTAATGTTTTGCATATTTGCACATGAACTCCTTCTGCTCTTCTCGTGGCTACAGCGAAGCCAGGACCTTTACCAGTGTGTGTGTGTGTGTGTGTGTGTGTGTGTGTGTGTGTGTGTGTGTGTGTGTGTGTGTGTGTGTGTGTGTGTGTGTGTGTGTGCCAGGTCTCAGCAGGAGGCTCAGGCTTACTGTCAGTCTGATGGAGATTAGAGCAGAGAGTTGTAGCTGAAGACGGCTCCGCAGTATGTTGGGAGGCAATTAAGTGAGAGAGACCTGCAAACAGTTGAGTATAAGTATAAGTATAAGTATAAGTAACTTATAAGTAATAAGTATAAGGCTTAATAATGCAAACACACTAATAGGATCTGTGCTGGTGAGTAGATCCATAGAAACAGAACAATCAGACGTCTCGCTCTCATCTGTCCTACAGCACAGACTGCTGCTGCTGCTCTGGAGTCTGACCTCTTCATAAAGGGAAATATACCTTTTTAAACTATTTTGCTATTTATTTTGTCACACAAATATCACAATAATTCATTCTTTAACAGTGGACTTGGAGAAGGTATTTCTTGAGTCACGTGCATGGACAGTGGGATGTAACACATGCAGCCTGGGAGATATAAACAGTAACGCTCTGTGTTGTCAGTGAGTTTCCTTCCTCCTCTATAATGTAATATGTAATATGTAATATGTAATATATATATATATATATATATATATATATATGTAATATATATATATATATATATATATATATATATATATATATATATATATATATATATATATATATATATATATTAAAATTAAATTAAAATGCTTGAGAAATGGCACCACCTTGTGGCAGGTACATAACATGTTCCACTAAATGTTAGTAGAATCAAAGTTGTTCTATATTAAAGGTCCAGATCCCTGAGAAGCAGGTGAAGCAGGTGAAGGAGGTGAAGCAGGTGAAGCAGGTGAAGCAGGTGAAGCAGGTGAAGCAGGTGAAGCAGGTGAAGCAAACGATGGAGGAAAAAGAGGAGAAGCACAGACATCTCATGGACGCCCTGAGACACATGCAGCGACCAGAAAAAGGTATAAACTGTGTTTCTGCCATGAAGTACCATGAAGTACCATGAAGTACCATGAAGTACCAAGAAGTACCATGAAGTACCATGAAGTACCATGAAGTACCATGACGTACCATGAAGTACCATGAAGTCAGGCTGTATTTAAACACGTTTACTGCACTGACTAGTTGAGCAGTTACATGCAGTGTTTGTGAAGCCCACGACATATTTTCTGCCTCATATAGACAAAACCACACAGAGAAACCTCAAAGCAGACAGTGAATAATGGATGTGGGAGTGGGGGGTGTACTTTAGGGAGTCGGGGGTGTAGTTTAGGGAATCGGGGGTGTAGTTTAGGGAGTCGGGGGTGTAGTTTAGGGAATCGGGGGTGTAGTTTAGGGAGTGGGGGGTGTAGTTTTACTGCAGTCAGGATAAATGAACTGTCTGTAGATTAATATGTGTTTTTAATGTCATTTCAAAATAAAAGGCTTTGTGCCAAAGCCCCAAACCCACATGTTATCCTCTCTGGCTTATTAAGATGTAATGTATCTGGGACAGGGTTTTCTGTTGGGGGGGGGGCGATGCAGCTGGTCTGGGAAACGGAGCAGAAACTAGAGCAGGCTGAGCAGCAACGTCCACATTTAACCAAAGAGTGTCGACCCTGTAAGGCCTTCTACACCTCTACGTGGCTTCGCCTCTTTCTCATTAAAGGTTTGACCTCAGAATATCAGCCTAATAATATCTTATCTTATCTTATCTTATCTTATCTTATCTTATCTTATCTTAATATAACCGTCTCAGACCTTCTACATGATGAAGAGTTAAAGGGGACATATCATGAAAAACTCATGAGGGAGGCTAAAACACTGTTTTTCATACACTCAGTTTTGCTTCCATAACATGTCTTTTTTCAGACTAGTGGAAAGAAAACATCCAAAATACACATTTAGGTGTTTATTTTATGACTTTGTCTGTTTGCGTCTGTAGATTTCTCCCAAAGTTAGCATTAGAAGATCCTGTGTTCTTAAATCACTGAATCAAGCCAAGTTCAGCCAGTTTGTGCTGACATTTTGATTTTATTATTATTCTATATTATTATTATTATTATTAATTGGGTTCGATAAATAATGATTAAATTGTAGGCTACAGTATTGCAGTATTTTATTCTTGTTATATAATGTGATGCTTGAATCATTATAACAAGTAATAGATTAGTTTAAAATATCTGATTCCTTTGAGATGTATTTATAAGTTTTTTGTTTTACTTTTTGATGCATTTTCTATTTCTTTATTTATTACTATAATTTAATTATTATTTTCTGATTAACTTTTCTCAGTCATGGTGTAAGAAAATACTGTAAAAACATGTTTTATGGCTTCCTGAGTTTTTGCTGTAAAGTTAAAAAAAAAGAGAAAACAGCAGGGGGCGTTTTTTCAGTACTCTCGCGAGACTTTGTTTCAAAACGGAAGTAGTCCTCTAAATCACGCGGGAAACATCTCCCAGTGACACTCAAACCTCCAACAACAACACCTCTTTGTTATAGACCTCTCTCACCTCTTTACCTGCAGAGGAATGCCGGCCACTGCAGAGATCCACTCCGGATCCGGATCCAGCATGGAGCAGCAGCAGCAACAGCAGCAGCAGAACCAGAACCAGCAGGTTCTGCAGCAGCAGGTTCAGCATCAGAAGAGCTCCGGAGTTCTGTGTGATGAGCGCGGCTATCTGGATCAGATCCAGCTCATCATGGATCAGGGCCGCAGGAAGGGGGACCGAACCGGGACCGGAGTCCTGTCTGTGTTCGGGGCTCAGGCCCGGTACAGCCTGAGAGGTGAGCGCACTGTTTCATCTGCTTCATCTGTTTACTGGAAAGGTGGAGGAAGGCTGCTATGAGACAGGAGGAGGAACACAGGGGGTAATCTATTACTGACAGGAAGTAATCCATTACTGACAGGAAGTAATCTATTACTGACAGGGAGTAATCTATTACTGACAGAGAGTAATCTATTACTGACAGGGAGTAATCTATTACTGACAGGAAGTAATCTATTACTGACAGGGAGTAATCTATTACTGACAGGAAGTAATCTATTACTGACAGGAAGTAATATTACTGACAGGGAGTAATCTATTACTGACAGGAAGTAATCTATTACTGACAGGAAGTAATATTACTGACAGGGAGTAATCTATTACTTACAGAAAGTAATCTATTACTGACAGGAAGTAATCTATTACTGACAGGAAGTAATCTATTACTGACAGGAAGTAATCTATTACTTACACGAAGTAATCTATTACTGACAGGGAGTAATCTATTACTGACAGGAAGTAATCTATTACTGACAGGAAGTAATCTATTACTGACACGAAGTAATCTATTACTGACACGAAGTAATCTATTACTGACACGAAGTAATCTATTACTTACAGGGAGTAATCTGTTACTTACAGGGAGTAATCTATTACTACCATGTAAAAATACTGCTGCAGAAGAGTCCAAAATAACTTCAAAATAAGATAAAAATATAATTTACTTATTATTATATAAATGTTCAGAATGCTGCTAACAGACAGCTGGAGGAAGAACACAGGAAGTAATCTATTACTGACAGGGAGTAATCTATTACTACCATGGAACAATACTCCTACATAAGAGTCCAAAATAACTTAAAAATAAGATAAAAATATAATAATATTATACTTAGTATTATATAAATAATAAGTTAATTATGCAGAATGTCCCTTATTCACATATACTACTGGATAATAACATTTATACACTATTAGGTGGTTTATTCAATCAACACTACATCTTGTTTTATGTAGTGGAGTAAAAAGTACAATATCAGTAAAGTATAAGTTATTCAGTACATGTATAAATGTACAGTACAAGAACACAACTGATAAATTGGCTGAAATTAGCTTATCACAGATAAATTATGTTTATTATGGTAATTTAAAAGTAGTGTCACCATTACACAGTTTGACCACCAGGGGGCGCAGACAACTTTATATTAAGTTAGTTTAGATCTCAACTGGAAAATGTCCCTTAAATATGTTTGTTTATGTCGGTTTGTATAAAGAAAATGTGTTGATCTTAAATATAAATATCTGCCAGGCTATAACATGTTAAACTGTGATGTATTTCCAGCAGCAGGAACAAGCTGCTGTTATTAATCATGAGGTCAGTAATGTAGAATAACTGGTTCCTGTTTGTTTATAGATCAGTTTCCTCTGCTGACGACTAAGAGAGTCTTCTGGAAAGGAATCCTCGAAGAACTGCTGTGGTTTATTAAGGTGAGGATGATGAAACTAGGACCTTTTTAAATGGTCAGGTCACCCAAATTATTAAAATATATATATATATATATATTCTCTCTTTCCTCCACTGGTATCCAGCCATGCAGGTAGTTTTGGGTTTGCTTGCTTAGATTTTGACATGTCCAGAAGATATCTCCATTACATCAGATGCAGATATCTCAGAGATGAATATCTCAACACCTGAGCACCGAAACCACAAAATATCTACAGTACATGGCTTCATACCTGAACAGGTAGCTGAGGAACTATTTCTTTTGTAATTTGTGTGAACTGTTCCTTTAAGTTCACATGCAGCATTTCTGTCTGAGGGTTTAGAGCCGTCCCACTTTCAAATCGTCAAGTCCGCATTTCTGCAGACTTTGCCTGAGAGAATTACCCACAATTCATAGTGTTGTGATGTTAAACACAGGGTTACAAGAGGAAGCCCGGACGGACCTCAGGTTCAGGTCTAAGTTGAGCTCTGATGTTTCTCTGGCTCTCTGGTTTCAGGGATCAACTAACTCCAAGGAGCTCTCAGAGAAAGGGGTGAAGATTTGGGAAGCCAACGGGTCGCGGGACTTCCTGGACAACCTGGGGTTCACAGACCGAGAGGAGGGCGACCTCGGACCGGTGTACGGGTTCCAGTGGAGGCACTTCGGGGCCGAGTACACCAACATGCACGCAGGTACAGTTACAGGAGAGCACAGCTGCAGCTCCACACATGAACAGATCACTGAGCTTCAGATCTTAAATGATCTTGTCTGGATTCCTTCACCAGATTACACAGGACAAGGTGTTGACCAGCTGCAGAACATCATCGACACCATCAATAAGAACCCAGAGGACCGACGGATCATCATGTGTTCTTGGAACCCTAAAGGTGCCTCGTGTATAAAGTTTAAAGCTACTTGAACAGCGTGTTTACAACTATAATTTACACGCCGTCACCACGGAAACAGTTTAGGGTTAGTCAACAGAAGTACTTGGTTTGGGTTCAAATATAAACGATAGATATTCCATTTGTAACGATCAGTTTTTCTACTGTTGAGAAACAGGACAGATCATGATGTTATGTAAGGGATAATGTACAGCTAGCGGGTCATTGTAGTGAAAGAATCCCCTTCAGGGCGATGCTGCATCGCCCTGAAGGGGATTCTTTCACTACAATGACCCGCTAGCTGTACATTATCCCGCTTATTACACGGCTACTTACTGAAGAAATCAATATTTTGACGCAAAAACGGTCCGCCAGAGTCCGACATCAGAGCTGCGCCCATAGCAACGGTCTGTTCTACATAGCAACGGTCTGTTATACATAGCAACGGTCTGTTCTACATAGCAACGGTCTGCTATACAGAAATAACAGACCGCAGAACGCCGTGATTGACCAATCAGAATCGAGTATTCAACACAGCCGTGTAATAAAGCTACTTGAACAGCGTGTTTACAACTATAATTCACACGCCGTCAGCATGGAAACAGTTTAGGTTTAGTCAACAGAAGTACTTGGTTCAGTTAAGGAAAGACAGGATCATGGTTTGGGTTAAAATATAAATGATATATATTCCATTTGTAACGATCAGTTTCTCTCCTGTTGAGAAACAGGATGTTTTCTAACTTTAAATCTCCTCCCATGTTAGACTTGCCTCTCATGGTTCTGCCGCCCTGCCACACCCTCTGTCAGTTCTACGTGTGTGACGGCGAGCTGTCGTGTCAGCTGTACCAGCGCTCGGGTGATATGGGCCTCGGGGTGCCTTTCAACATCGCCAGCTATGCACTTCTTACCTACATGATCGCACACATCACAGGACTCCAGGTGAGAGCAGTGCTGTCAGAGCTCACCTTCAGCGTGTTGTTGTGTGCTCACCTCACCTGTTGTTTTCCTCCAGCCTGGAGACTTTGTCCACACACTGGGAGACGCTCACATCTACCTCAACCACATGGAGCCTCTCAAAGTTCAGGTGGGTTATTTAAAGACGGCGTTCTGTCTCCCTGCTCGCGGTCTGATTTCAAACCTAACACATGTGTGTAAACATGCAGCTGCAGAGGGAGATCCGGCCGTTCCCCAAGCTGAAGATCCTGAGGAAGGTGGAGAGCATCGACGACTTCCGTGCAGAGGACTTTGAGATCTGCGACTACAATCCTCATCCCAGCATTAAGATGCAGATGGCCGTGTAAAGAGACCCGTTTAACGGTGACGAAGGTTACGTACTGTAGAAAATCTATCTTCACATTTACTGTATAGTGTGTGTCCTTCACTTCTATTCTTAGACTAGATTTTCAAAGTTCAGTTCACAAAAAGAGGATTAAGTGGGTTCATTTTTTCTTATTTTGGTGAAGTGACACTTTAAAGGAACAATATGTAACACTGACAGCTCGCTTTAATAACGGGGAACAGACGACCACGTTGAAAACACTGGAGCGGCCCGTCTGCTCCTCTGGTGGGACTCACAGCAGTGCCAGTTCCTTTTTTAATGTTATTAATATCTCATTTGTAAATAAAGAATTTGAATTTGTGTCAGCTGGATTTGTACAGAATTATTATTATTATTATTGACCCAACAGGAGCCGAGCAGCAGAACACTATTTAATACTCAGGGTTCCCACACGGGCTGGAAAACAGTGGACTAATATTACAGTCATGGAAAACATGAAAAATTAGAGAAAAAGTCAAATGTCCTGGAAAATGCTGAGTATTTAAAATAAGCTGTTTGTTATGGAAACACTGACCCCCCCCCCCCCCCCCCCCCCCCCCCCCCATGGAAGCACGAGCATGATCTCTAGTAAAGAGATATTACAAAGGTCTGAATATGACAGTGTCTACTCTTACAGTTTATTAGTGTAATCCATTTTCACTCCACTTAACCCAGTCTGATTATTCTGATGATTATAAGTCTAAAAAGAGCCTCAGATAGAATGTTTATTTGTTAGTGTTGAGCTTCCACACTTCTCCTTCAGGGAACTGGTGTCTCTGCACTGAAGACTCCAGCATCTCACAGGAGTATCCTGGATCCTGAGAACAACAAACACAGTGTTCTCACTAAACACAGTGTTCTCAATACACACAGTGTTCTCACACAAGAGCTCAAAGCTGGGGTGGAAAAGTACAACATTGAGGTACTTGTACTTTACTTTAGTATTTCCATTTTCTGATACTTTATACTTCTACTTCACTACATTTCAGAGGGAAATTATGTGCTTTTTACTCCACATCTACATTTATTTGATTAGTTACTTTGCAGATTCAGGTTAATAATACAAAATATAATCAACAAATAAATTATGATGTATTATTATGGATAAAGAAAAGACTATTGATCCACAAGCTACCTGGCAATATATATATATATATATATATATATATATTATATATATTTTTTTATATGAAAAATAAGTTCCATCTTTACCAGCTGCAACAATAAAATAATGTACATATTCATGCATTAATAATTACAATTCAATAAGATAATATACATCTACTCTAACTATAAAGAAAGGAATCTCTGTCCCTCTGTGTGTCCTTCGCTCATCTGATCGGTGTCTTGTTCAGGACCCGAGGGAGATGCAGTGTTGAATGTGCTGCCTTTTGGCCTGATGGTGGCGCTATAACTTACATATATGTAACTTCTGAACCGCAAGTCTGGCAAACAAAATACTGACAGCTACTGTTTGGGATTGTTGATGTTACGTACAGTTTTACTGCAGCTGCCCTCAAAGTTAGCTCAGATGCTGTAGGCGGGGCTTACATTGAAAAAAATATCATATCTGCTGAGCACTTTGTCCTACTGCGACCACATCTGGTGGACATACAGTATGAAGACATGATGTCTGAGTGACACATGTGGTGCCATTTGGCCAACAGGTGGTGCTGTAGCAGCATCAACTATAAAGGAAGTATTCTTTGTCTGTCTATGTACAGTATGACTGGCCTTTACATATCATATCAGACAGACTGCAGCTCTCAACATCACTGCAAACAGAACTTCTGTGGACCGAGCAACCGGCCCGTTTCAGACAGACTACAACAGGTATTCTCAAAGGGGCCATTCTGCATACTGAGTACTTTTACTTTTATTACGTTAAGTATATACTGATGCTGATACTTTTACTTTAGGTACGTTAAGTATATACTGATGCTGATACTTTTGCTTTTTTGAATGCAGTACTTTTACTTGAGTATTTCTACACTGTGCTACTGCTACTTTTACTTATACTGAAATGGAAGTTAAAGTGTCTTTAGCTTCAGTACTGTGAGTATTCTTTATTCCCCAGTGAAGCAGTGTGTTTGAGTGGTGTTCAGTTACAAGAGGACATTAAATCAAATCCTTTTCATTCATAAACGATGGTAAAAAGAGGGGGGGGGCAGCGTGATACAGAACCTCCTCACAGACTGATGGATGGATGTCCATATATTATTGGTCTGAAATCGGTTGGTACTAGCTCACATAAACACGTCATATTTTGTTTTACAGGAAGAAAAGATGATCAGATTTTGATATAAAAATATATATAAAATATATTTTTATATCAAAATCTGATCATCTTTTCTTCCCTTTTTTAGATGAATATAGAGATTAATTTAGTATTTTGTTTGTTATAGTTTCCATCAGTCCCTCGTCTCACCTTAGGAGGCATGTAGTGGGCGTTATGAATCACCACCGGACAGGTGAAGTGTTCATGCAGGTGATCCACATATTCACACATTCTGCAGATAAATGAAGAGAAAACAAAGCTGGATATAATTTGTTGATCGGTTACAGTCGAGAGCTCTTAACTGGTGACAGAAAGTAAAGCTTCTCTCACCGGTTGCTGAGACTTCCAGACACACAGATGTAGTCGAACAGGATGAGATGCTGGACGAGCTCACAGAGACCGACTCCTCCAGCGTGAGGACAGACAGGCACTGAGAGAGGAGACACAGCAGTACAGGTAGGTGGATTATAGCCGTGTTTCTCAGACATATACTACACTTTGGATAAGCTAATACTATGGAGCCATGTTTTAGATATATATACACTTAGAAATACTATTAGTTAAATAGTGAAAATGGAGGTTATACCTTTCCTTCGACCTCCAGTCAGTTAGTAAAAGAAGTTTTATTTTGACTCGTCTAATAATCTTTTACTCCCTTTTGAGTCTCCATAAAAATGAAGCTTCTTATTGTCTCTTTTGGGGCTCCATGTTTGACTCCTGTGTTATCGTTGTGTTGAGTTTTACCCTGGAACTTGTGAGCCATCAGCAGCACGGCCAGGTTCTCGTTGACACTGCCCAGCCGACAGCTGTCTATCTGGACAAACTGCAGCGCCGAGGCCTGGAGGAACTGCTTAAACATCACCCGGTTCTGACACTGGAGAGGAAACAGTTACCCAACCAGAACATATATCAGTTCATCAGCCAGTGATACGTATAGTAGAACAACTAGAACATATCAGATCATCAGCCAGTGATACGTATAGTAGAACAAACATGACCTCTGACCTGCTCTCCTGTTGCCACTCCGATCCCGAGTGGAGCCAAAGCCTGCAACAACAAAGTCAACCATCTTTTATCAGTCTTCAACCGTGGATGGATTACTGAGCGGGCCAACCGGTACGCAGGGAGACAAAAAAACGACCACAAACGGACACAAAACAACTTCAAAGAGATGCAAAATGGCCACAAAGAGACACAAAACGGCCACAAAGAGACACAAAACAACCACAAAGAGATGCAAAACGACCACAAAGAGACGCAAAACAACCACAAAGAGATGCAAAACGACCACAAAGAGACACAAAACAACCACAAATTATGAAAAATTTACACAAAACAACCACAAAGAGATGCAAAATGAAAACTGAAAAACGGCATCAAAGCAGTAATGTAACGTGTCTCTCACCTTGGAGATGGCAGCGTGACCCAGGATGTCATCTGGAGACGTTGGCTCTTCGATCCAAAGAGGTTTAAACTCAGCCAGGCTGGACACCCAGCTGATGGCCTCGGCTACGTCCCATCTCTGGTTGGCATCGATCATCTAAACACAGAAACACTTCGGTACGCCGTCATTTCCTCATGGAAATACAATGGTGGTGGTTGGGGGGGGGGGGGGAACCAAGCTTACCAAAGTGTTATTGGGTCCAATCATTTGCCGTATGAGGCGGCACCTGCGTTTGTCGTCCTCCAGATCAGCACCGACTTTCACCTTGAACTTGGTCCAACCGCTCTTCAGTGCATCTGTGCAGAGCTGCAGAAACACACCAGGTTATTAAAGACTCGTCCAACCGGAGGAACGAGGTGTTTTATAGCACGGAGACCTGTCGGAGCAGCTGGTCAGAGTATCCCAGCCATGCACAGGAGGTGTTGTAGGCCGGGTAACCCTCCGTCAGCATGAGATCCTCTGGGAGGCGAGAGAAGCAGGTAGTAAACACTCCAGGAGAAGTGTGTTTTAATAGAGCGGTAGTGGAGTGTAGGGGACGATTATCAGGCTGAAAGCACTCTGGGTAGTTTCTAAAGAGGCAACATCCCATCCAGCCTGTAATTAATGAGTCTGTGTAGTGTTCTCACCTCTCTGCTGCTTGGCCTCCTGGGATTTCATCAGTATGTCTGAATGAGAGAAGACAAGCAGACAGAGAGCTGCTGTGACTGCACTGCATGCATATTATACATCATATTATACATCATATTATACATCATAGTATACATCATTTTATTACACAGCTGTGTTGAATACTCGATTCTGATTGGTCAATCACGGCGTTCTGCGGTCTGTTATTTCTGTATAGCAGACCGTTGCTATGTAGAACAGACCGTTGCTATGGGCGCAGCTCTGATGTCGGACTCTGGCGGACCGTTTTTGCGGCAAAATATTGATTTCTTCAGTAAGTAGCCGTGTAATAAGCGGGATAATGTACAGCTAGCGGGTCATTGTAGTGAAAGAATCCCCTTCAGGGCGATGCTGCATCTCCCTGAAGGGGATTCTTTCACTACAATGACCCGCTCGCTGTACATTATCCCTTACATAAAGCAGCCTCACCTAGAGCCTCCTCCTCTGTGAGAGCATCAGTGATGTATCTGAAGTCAATGCAGGAGACCATCTGCTTGGGATCCTGAATGGAGACACATGAGAAGACATGATGTTTCCCTCTCGGTCCTGGACATGAATCAGTCTAACCTTCCTGAGACTCACCATGTCAACCAGCAGCTTCCACAGCGGCTAAAGGACAAATCATGACAACAGTTTGTGAGTCGTGATGCTTTGAAAGGAAATGTTTTGTAATAATGCCTCATCACACGGCCCCCCCCCACCTTGCCCTCCGCCCTCGCCCACAGGTCCCACACGGCGTTCAGCACTGCAGCCACGGCCAGGTGGATCACTCCTTTCTCTGGACCCAGCTGGTTCAGAACACAGGTTAAAGGTCAGCTTTTATTCTACAGTTTGGTGAATATATCTTTAAAGTAAAAACGTTAAAATACATGTATTGTAATTTAGTTTTGTGTTTTCTGTCAAGTATTTGTCTAATTTATTACGCAGGTACAGTGGGGTCACATTTTCTGAAATGGTGACCTCATGTGTTGTGGCTCTCTGAGGTCACAGATTTCGGTGGTCACAGATTTGGGTGTAACACCTGCTGTCACCAAACAGGATTTACGTTTCTCTTTTGAATCTCTCGGCATCTGTCATGAGTCAGAGTGTTCTGGATGAGGAGACAGATGTCACATATCTTATATATCTAAAGGAATCTATAAAATTAGAAGAGGGAGTGAATCACTCTCTCAGCAAGGTGCTGTAAAGAAGAAGGATGTTATGAGAGAAAACAATGATACAGATGTTTATATGATAAACATCTGTATCTTCCAGTGGTTGTGTGTGCTGGTTCTTACCCATCTCATCTGGCTGTCACTGGTCAGGAGGCGGTAAAATCCACGGAAGTCGCTCACAATCTCCTGCAAGGTTTTCCCAACAACCAGAACAGCCAGAGCCTCCACAGCACACACCACTGAGGTGTATATATATATATATATATATATATATATATATATATATATATTATGGAGAGGAGAGGGGTGAGGTGATTCCACTAGAGGGCGCATGCATTCATGTCTGGTTTTATAGATATACATATATACTGTATATATATGTATACAGTGTGTTGTTAACTGATTTCCAATAATAAATATATACATACATTTGCATAAAGCAGCATATTTGCCCACTCCCATGTTGATAAGAGGATTAAATACTTGACTAATCTCCATTTAAGGTTCATTTAGAACAGATAAAATAATGTTAGATTAATTGTGATTAACTATTTTAATAGATTGGCAGCACTAATACATATAAATGTAGTTTCGTCCAACAACCCTTTGCTTCTTGAACTTGAAGAAGTTGTATTGACGCTCCAGGAAGTAGAAATTCTGACTTTCTTAGGAGCACTTGAACGCAGCATCAAGTGTTGGTCGTGTTATGTATTTATATCTGACGTGCATGCATGCATAAAGTGTATAAAGTGTATAAAGTGTATAAAGTGTATACAGTGCAGTGTTACCGATCTGCGTGCCGCTCCCCAGAGTGAAGGTGAGGCCGAAGCCTTTCAGCCCGCAGTCCGTGTCCAGAACCACATAAGCGACTGAATAATCCGGGTCGGTGTGCTGCAGGAGGGGAGATAAACAGTAAACTCAGGTGTGCTGCAGGTGTAAACAGCTCAGGTGTGCTGCAGGTGTGCTGCAGATGTAAACAGCTCAGGTGTGCTGCAGGTGTGCTGCAGGTGTAAACAGCTCAGGTGTGCTGCAGGTGAACAGAGAGAGAACATGCACACAGTGACAGCAGCTCCTCACCATCGCATCCGAGCCGTGCTGCTCCACAGAAGTCGGGAATCTGACATCCCGGACTGACAGCTCAGTGATTCTCTGCAACATGTTGGAACTTCTTCATTCAGGAACAGATTTCTGCTGGAGCGACCTGTAGACGTTAGTCCCGCCTACCTCGGCCTGTGATTGGTTTAAACAGTTGGTCCCGCCCACCTCGGCCTGTGATTGGTTTAAACAGCTGGTCCCGGCCACCTCGGCCTGTGATTGGTTTAAACAGTTAGTCCCACCCACCTCGGCCTGTCATTGGTTTAAACAGTTAGTCCCACCCACCTCGGCCTGTGATTGGTTTAAACAGTTAGTCCCACCCACCTCGGCCTGTCATTGGTTTAAACAGTTAGTCCCACCTACCTTGGCCTGTGATTGGTTTAAACAGTTGGTCCCACCCACCTCAGCCTGTGATTGGTTTAAACAGTTGATCCCGCCCACCTCAGCCTGTCATTGGTTTAAACAGCTGGTCCCGGCCACCTCGGCCTGTGATTGGTTTAAACAGTTAGTCCCACCCACCTCGGCCTGTGATTGGTTTAAACAGTTAGTCCCAACCAACTCGGCCTGTGATTGGTTTAAACAGTTAGTCCCACCTACCTTGGCCTGTGATTGGTTTAAACAGTTGGTCCCACCCACCTCAGCCTGTCATTGGTTTAAACAGTTGATCCCGCCCACCTCAGCCTGTCATTGGTTTAAACAGTACCTGAATCACTTAAAGGTCCAGTGTGTAGGATTTAGGGGATCTATTAACAGAAATGTAATATAATATTCATATCTATGTTTTCATTCGTGTATAATCACCTGAAACTAAGAATCATTGTGTTTCCGTTATCTTAGAATGAGTCCTTCATATATACTGAGGGAGCGGGTCCTCTACTCAGTTGGTTCTAATCTGCAACCTCACCACTAGATGCCACCAAATCCTACACACTGGTCCTTTAAAGAGACAAATCAAAACATTTAATTTATAAAATAACACTAGACTTTGTAAAATCACGTTTTTATTGTACAAATTCCTCAGATGAGTCTCCTCCCACTACCTCCCACCCAAATATATGTTGCAATCTTCTCCATTTCTATTAATAATCTTATAAAATGAGGATTTTTATAATATACAAAGCCCTTCTTTACAAGCTCAGTCGTCAATTAGTGTTATTCCCATGAACCCATCATAATACTGTCCCTGAGTCCATACAGGAGAAAAACTGTAAAAAACTCATCATTGCTATACACATAGTTTCAGCATGAACATGAAAGAGTCCCACGAGCTTCACTCAGTCACATTGTAGAAGATTAAACGGTTGGTTCTCATTTATTTGGTGACTTATTCCACTTTTATAGCCGATAAAATCATCTTGTGTCCGTGGAGTCATTCTGGTTTAACAAGAAGCTGCAAGTTCAGGAGTTTCATCACTGTTTAACTCCGTGATTCTACAGCCTGTTATTATGTAAGCAGGTCTCTGTAGTGATCGCAGTGAGATTATACAACCGGACAGTGAGGACACAAAGAATTATGGCTTTGTTATAAAAACAAGATGATGATGGACAGACGGGAAAGTCTTCAAATGAAGCTATAAAACCACGTCCATGTGATATGAAAACAATGTGATAACAAAGGAGCAGAGAATATAAAAACTAATAAATCAAAATGCATTTTAAAATATTAGAAAGACATAAAAGACCATGTCTCAGTCTCAGTCTAGTCTCACCGTCACTGTAGCTGATGAAATGTAACTGCTGTGGTGGATTTACTTTTAAATAATTACTGCCAAATGGACTGTGGTGATGACCATCAGTCCCCTGAGAGCTTCTCCCTATTACTTTAATATATTATCTCTGTTAATAATTCATTGTTTCAATGCATAATTTACCAATTTACCACAAAAGAATACAATTTGGAGGCAAATGGAGGGCAAGATCTCCACATTAAACCACATTAAAGCCCAACAGTTGGACCTTTCTATCACAGCTTATTTTACAGCAATATGTCGTGTTCATGAGAAACGTGTAGTGTATTTTCTCTCTTTCTACCACAGTCATTATTGTACATGGTGATAAAATCCACATTAAAAATCAAACATTTCACGCAGACTTGACTTGTACCGTGAATGAAAACAAAAAAATATAAAAGTGAAATGAAATGATGGTGGACGCTGAAAGCAAAAGCAAAAAAAAAAATCAAGAAGTAGTGGTTTCTGCGACTGGTGAGCCTGGTTTCCAGTCGACTTTCTATCCCGTCCCATAATGAAGAGCTCACGTCTTCCGCGGCGTAGGGATACGCAGCAGGCTATAGGTTCTCTCCAGGCTGGTACTGTGGCTCTGTGGCGGTGAAGTAGTCCTCCAGGAATGACTGCAGGTACTCGAAGGTGGGCCTCTCGTCCGGGTCTTTCTTCCAGCAGACCTTCATCATCTCGTGCAGAGACTCGGGGCATCCCTGGGGACACGGCATCCGGTAGCCTCGCTCCACCTGCTCCAGCACCTCACGGTTCACCATACCTGAGGGGGGGGGGGACGGGAGGCACAAAGAGCTGTCAGAGCTTCCATCAGAGATAAAACATCATACATTTCTCTATACAACAGAGAGAAAAAGGTTCAAACCAGTAAATATTTGTCATTTTCTTCTTGATTAATGATGCAAACAGTTAAAAGAATAGATCAACATTTTGGGACATTCGCTCGTTTGCTTCCTCGCTGAACGTTGGATGAGAGGATGGATGCTACTCTCATATCGGTTCACTCGATTCTACAGCAGACCAGGGGATGGTTAGCGTAGCTTAGCATAAAGACTGGAAACGGGGGGAAACAGCTAGCCTGGCTCTGTAACAGTAACAAAATCAGCTTACCAGCATCTCTAAAGCTCACTAATTAACACCTTATTTCTTGTTTATGGGTGTAAGAAAATATCGATATACTTTGGTATCGCAATATTATTATTGCTTCTCAAAAACAGTATTGATTTTTAATTAAGCTAATGGGCGGCTAGCTTCATATTTAGCTTACAGACAAGAGATGTATTGATCGTATCATATTAAATTTCAGCAAGAAAGTGAATATATTTCCCAAAATGTCCTTAAATCAATTATCAGAATAGTTTTATTTCTGAACTTTAGTTCATCAGACTGGTCTATTAATGGTTTCAGAGCTACATCAGAAGGTGGTGCAGAACTCTGCAGGCTCTGCCCCCCCCCCTCTGCCCCCCCCCCCAGCGTCAGTCTGACAGATGGTTATAAACAAGAGTGGTGTTCAATCTCCTGATCGTCCTCCACCAGATGGTCTCATCTAATCTCAGATGTGTGTGCGTGTGTGTGTGTGTGTGTGTGTGTGTGTGTGTGTGTGTGTGTGTGTGTGTGTGTGTGTGTTCCCCCTGCAGAGTTATAAACAACCAGCACAGACAATGTCAGACGGCTTCACTTCATCCTCAGACGTTAACAAGCAGCCAGCTTGACGTCTGCTGACAGACTGAAAGCTGATAACTCCGGCCGTGAATCAACCGCCGTCCGACGACTACCTGCACGCTTTCTTATATATTTCACGCCCGGTGTGTGAATGAGTGTGTGTGTGTGTGTGTGTGTGTGTGTGTGTGTGTGTGTGTGTGTGTCTCTCACCTGGGTAAGGCACTCTGCCTTTGGTGACGAGCTCGGTGAGTAAGATCCCGAAGGACCAGACGTCAGATTTGATGGTGAAGCGTCCGTACAGCGCAGCCTCTGGTGCCGTCCACTTAATGGGGAATTTGGCTCCTGTAATGTTATATGTACATATATATATTATATATATATATATATATATATACATAAATTGTTATGGAGAGGAGAGAGGTGAGGTGGTTCCACTAGAGGGCGCACGCCTTCATGTCTGGTTTTGTTTCCAGGAAATCACAACAGCCACAGTGACCTACAATAGACCTTTCTCTCTACAGTAGGAAGAGCACAGGTGGTTCTGATAACACCAACGATGGCTCGGTTCTGATGCACTGTAATAGACCTTTCTCTCTACAGTAGGAAGAGCACAGGTGGTTCTGATAACACCAACGATGGCTCGGTTCTGATGCACTGTAATAGACCTTTCTCTCTATAGTAGGAAGAGCACAGGTGGTACTGATAACACCAACGATGACTCGGTTCTGATTCATTGTTTCAGTCAGAATTTCTTCTTCTTTTTGTCTAGACCTGCTCTATATAAAAATAAATTGAATTGAGAGTATTTAGGCACATTTCTTTCAGATAATATTATATTAATTATATTATATTATAATGTTATATTGAATTTGTTGTCCAAAACTGTTTTTACAGTATAAACTTCAGAGGCCTTTATTAACTCCTTTATTAACTCCATTAAGAACTCCTATATTTAATCTTGATGTCTCCACCTACATGCACAGTGATATCAAGAAATCAGAAACCTGGTCCAATAAACCCCCCCACATGATCCAGATACTGTAGTTAGAGACCACTACAGGTAAGGTAGTGATCTGGGTGAAGCAGCTCTTTAAGGAGCAGTGAGGTGAACTCTCTAATCAGAGGGAACCGGAGCATCGGGTTCCCTCTGAGAGGAGACAACAGGAAGTCGTCCTCGCTGTGAGGTCACTGCTCTGACACCTGTCTCACCTGTGTCTCAGCCTGTGTGTGTGTGTGTGTGTGTGTGTGTGTGTGTGTGTGTGTGTGTGTGAACTCACCTTGCCTCGCCGTGTACTCGTTGTCCTCTATCAACCTGGCCAGCCCGAAGTCGGCGATCTTGCACACCAGGTTGTCGGCCACGAGGATGTTGGCGGCGCGCAGATCCCTGTGGATGTAGTTCATCCTCTCGATGAAAGCCATCCCATCAGCGATCTAAAAAACAAACATGTGACAGCATCTCACTGCGGCTGCTTCGGGAAATCATTTTTAGCTTCTCACAGAACATCAAACCCTCCGTCGGACAGAAAGAGGAAGAAGCTGAGGAAGACGTGTTTATATCTCAGGCCTTCGTTCTCTCAGAGGCTAAAAATAGAAACGCTAAAATTAACATTTCCTCTGGACTCCACGAACACAATAACACTGTGGCTGTTTCTGACACCATTTTTAAGTCCCAGCAATGAAATTTTGGATTTATGTTAAATTTGCAGTGCGATGCTTAATAAATATATACACATTGTTATTATCCATCTTGACAACCAAAATAATTACTAAATAATGTGATTTAATACAATTTATGAAGCATTTTATGGGTCCAAACACAACTTTTCTTCAGCTCCCACAACTGTGGTCTCAATATTGAGTAAAACTCAATTATACTATGACATAAATTCAAACGGAATTGTTTCATATACATATTACTTTACACCTTATTAACATTATTGTTTATTTTACTAATCCTTTATATGATTGGGTGACAGGTGACCCGACTAGATCCAGAAAAACAAAGTGAAGATCACCTTTTCTTCTCAAGTATTTATTGTAGTAATTACTACATTTAAACAATAACTTCATATTACTGTTGAATTCATGTATATTAGATGCTAAGAGTCAAAGCTAACGTAGCACAGCTCGCTAGCTGCCACTTATATTCAATATTAATAAAAATGTCATTTCCGCAACATGGGATTTATTTTTAAATTTTTTTTTTATATCAATATTAACAATGATGCACAAAGTTTGATGAAATGTCTTAAAAATATTATAGAAATTTAAAAGCAAAATGTCTAAAATGAACATAATTGTAATGTTTGACATTTATTATAAGAATAAGTGATGAAAAACGTAAAAAATAAACATGTTACAGATTAAAATCTTAACGACTAAATGTAATGTTGTGTGCCTGTTTATATGTATTATATACTTAATAAAAGTGAGTGTAGCTGCAGAAGCAGCCAGGTGTGTGTGTTTGTCTCACCTGTGCAGCCATGTCCACCAACAACGGGAG
The DNA here is from genome assembly GCA_916701645.2 of Sebastolobus alascanus. Taxonomy (NCBI): domain Eukaryota; kingdom Metazoa; phylum Chordata; class Actinopteri; order Perciformes; family Sebastidae; genus Sebastolobus; species Sebastolobus alascanus. The sequence goes on from CAKAOJ020000171.1 coordinate 805,208, forward strand.
CTTCAGGAACTTTCCGTCGCCCTCTTTGAGGAAGTCGAGTAAACTTCCTGTAAGAGCAGAGAGAAGTCGTAAATGACAGCCGTGATATAGTGAAGGAGCAATAAAAGGGCCGCGCTACCAGCTGCATACCAATGTTATATAATATATACTAATAATACCAACGTACTGATACATGAAACGTTACTATACCGGCTCAGGAAATTAAACTGAATATTAAAAAGAAGCTTGAGGTCCCTCAGTAACTACTCATTTATTTATTTATAAGTACATCTGTATTATTACCACCTAGTTATTACTTGTATTATTGTTATTATTATTATTGGTAGTAATAAAACAAACAATTATTATTATTATTATTATTATAACAATAATAATAATAATAATAATAATAATAATAATGTTTTCATTTTTTATTTTAAACTAATTTAAGAGGTTATTACTAGAATTATTATGACTATTATTTCATCCTTTTTGGGGTTTGGTTACGTAGGTTTTGTCTTGTTTGTTTGGTTTGTTATTCTTCATGTCCAGATCTGAGCGTCACCTTGTTGTCTCAGTGTTTTCTTGGGTATTTACAGATACAGATACAGATACAGATAGCTTTATATTTCTCTCCTGTTCTCTTCATATCATCATTCTACTTGTAACATCACTGCTGTTTTGGTTTTTGCACCAATAAAAAGAAAAGCAGAAGCTTGACTGTGACTTGGTCTGTGATTCAAAGCATTTTCTGCATGAGGAGTCGAGGAGCAGCTGTAAATCTCTGAGATCACGACACACAGTAGATCAACACACTGGAGGCATTTACAAACACATGCACACACTGAGCCATATCTCATAGAGTTAACATGTAGACACACATGCACACACTGAGCCATATCTCATAGAGTTAACATGTAGACACACATAAATCTAATTACTCATAAAAGCCTGACACAAAAAAAGCGCATTGCAGCTGAAGCTATGAAAACCTCCCGCAAAACTACTGCAGTTTTCAATTAAACATCCCAGTTTCAGGCCGAGGGGAACCACAAGGGACTCTCAAGGACTTTCAATCCGTGCAGCACATTAATTAAAACACCCATTAAATTTACATTTTTCCTTTAAGGAAATCACCGCGCATATATCATACGTACATCAGGACCTGAAAAACCGAAGCTGCGTGATCAGTTTTGTGCCTGAAAAGTCGAAGATGTTGCTTTTCTTTAAAAATAGACCACATCAGTGTCACGTAACAGGAAACAGCTGAGTCTTGTTATTCCCCAGGGTTGGGAGTTCTCACAAAGTCAGCTTAATTGCTAATAAATAGGGATGTCAATCGATTAATCAATTGATTAATTAATCACATGATTGTAAATAGTTTTATCTGTTCAAAATGTACCTTAAAGGGAGATTTGTCAATATAAATATGCTGCTTTATGTACATTTTTGTATGTATTTATTATTGTAAATCAATGAACAACACAAATCAATGACAGATATTGTCCAGAAACCCTCACAGGTTCTGCATTTAGCATAAAACAATATGCTCAGATCATAACATGGCAAACTGCAGCCCAACAGGCAACAACAGCTGTCAGTGTGTCAGTGTGCTGACTTCACTATGACTTGCCCCAAACTGCATGTGATTATCATAAAGTGGGCATGTCTGTAAAGGGGAGACTCGTGGGTACCCATAGAACCCATTTACATTCACTGATCTGGAGGTCAGAGGTCAAGGGACCCCTTTGAAAATGAGCATGACAGTTTTTCCTAGACAAAATTTAGTGTAAGTTTGGAGCGTTATTTAACCTCCTTCATGATGAGCTAGTCTGACCTGGTTGGTACCGATGGATTCATCAGGTTCTATAGTTTCAGATGATATCAGTATCTTCACTATAACTTTAAAACTGAAGTGGTGTTAAAATGATTTTGTGTTAGCGTGTTATTATCTCTTTCCCTTTGACAGCACTACTAATAACACATGCCAGTCTGGAGCTTTTAAAAAGGTTTCCATGTGTGTTTCGGGTATCAGCGCGTACCTTTAGCCATGTACTCTGTGACGATATAAATGGGCTCTTCAGACACCACAGCATAAAGAGGCACCAGCTTGTCGTGCCTGAGCTTCTTCATGATCTGAGCCTCTTGCAGGAAGGCCTCGGGCGACATGGTGCCCGGCTTCAGAGTCTTTATGGCCACCTTGGTGGTGCCGTTCCACGTGCCTGCAGAGACAAAGACAGGGAGAGGACGACGCCCACGGGCCGCCGGGGTAATCAGTGTTAATGGGCTGGGAGCGAGACAATATCATTAATTAGGTCGTGTAATTGCTCAGACATGTGCTGTCATGCGTGCACTCCTCGCAGAAATATGCCTGGGATGAGCGGATACTCGCTCGCCGCGGTTCAAAATAAATTTGGCTGCAGCTGAGTGAGATCTCTGGAGATAAAGAGAATACAACAAACAGAGGAAGCAACTGCAGGAAGGGGATAATTCCCCAGTTTGGACAAGAATAGACACACATATAGGCATCGGAGTGTTGATTTATGTGCATATGTCTGCATCTCCTACATAAATCTGGGCTGATTCTGTATTTCCTCATCTGGATAATTACGAGTGAATACTAAACAAATACAGGCGTAGTCTGAACATGTTCCTGCGTGTGTCGTCTGTCTCCTCTTACCCATCCAGACCTCTCCGAAGCAGCCCTGGCCCAGTTTGAGCTCCAGCCTCAGGGACTCCCGGGGGATCTCCCAGGCATCTTTAGCCAGACCCTGCGTCTGCGGCTTCACCGTCGGGCAAACTGAGGTCAGCCTGTGGCAGAGCCCGTCGGCGTGCTCTGTGAGGAAGTGAGACGCTGCATTAAACACACACAGGAGGCTCTGAACCAGCAGCAGCCTTTTAAAGCTTTCATGCATCATTCATGTCATCTGATGGGGATGAATTCTGCTCTTATACTAACTGTGATGAAATATAAATGAGTTTTAACACCAGAGTCCAAGTGAAGCGGGATAACAGAGATTTAACCTCACCCGAAGACGAGGCTCAAAATCATAACGGCTCCATCAGTTGTTATTAAAATTAAAGAGTATCCATGTCTGGGACCTTTCAGGTGGCTAACCCGAACCCACAGCAGGTGTGACTGAGAGTCATCTTCAGGTGTGAAGAAAGACTGTGATGATGAATGATGAATGAGAGGAAGCATTGAGAACTACATACGTACCAGTGTAGTGTTTGACGAGCTTCTGTAACGTGTCGAACTGCGCTCGCGTAGTGATGTAGTATCCTCCGCTGTCGAGCTTACGGATCTTGTAGTGTTTCACGTTGTCTCCTTTGGCTTCGTCCCAGTCTCGTATGGAGAGAGAATAAGCACCTGGAGGAGACGAGGGAAATGTTCTTCATCCATCGTCTATACAAGATGAAACGCTAAAGTCGAAGTTATCTTTTAATGACGTCTTCTCCTCAACATAGAAACATGGAAACTGTTATTTCTGAGAAGTGGTTTTACTCTGTTTATGAAGAAGAAGAAGAAGAAGCGATCATCACCTTTAGTAGTTTCACTTTCTCGCACTAGGAAAGTTCCTCGATGGTTTCCTGGATTCAGCAGCAACCTCTCAGCATCTTTGCGTCCCATTTTACCAAAATACCACCTGTCAACAGAAACCACATGAATAAAAACCTCCCAAACTCACAATGTAAAGGGGAATAAAAACCTCCCAAACTCACAATGTGAAGGGGAATAAAAACCTACCAAACTCACAATGTAAAGGGGACGCATCCTTTGGGTTTCTACTAGAACACGTTTACATGCTTTAATGTTCAAAAACACATTATGTTTCTCATCCTGTCTGTCTGAATACACCTGTATTCAGACAGACAGGATGAATACAGGTGTATTCATCCTGTCTGTCTGAATACACCTGTATTCATCCTGTCTGTCTGAATACACCTGTATTCACCATCTGTCTGAAGCGCTCCGTTTTAGCTCCTGTCTCTTAAGCCCCCCCCCCCCCCTGAAAGACGCCCAGTCTGCTCTGATTGGCTGGAGAGAACAATATGGGTCACCTTTCCAAAGGTAGATCTCCAGCTGTGGGTGATATATTCTAATGAGCCTGCTGTGACATAGGAAGGGGAGACACATCTGATTGGCCTGTTGAATCACATGTTTTCTGATCCAGACAGCCCATAATAAGCTGACTGGGTCGTCTTATTTCACAGTTTGAGGGTTGGTAGGAACTCCAGATACCCAGATGGATGAACAGAAGCACTGAGAAAGAGAGTTTTCCATGATCTGTCCCCTTTAAGTGGTGACTGAGAAGCTGTTTCCAGCACTGTGAGATGGGATCATGCTCGAGCTTTTAGCCTCCAGCCTGCAGTCATAGAGGCAGTAATGAGGTTATAACAGGGAGGTTATAACAGGCCTTACTCTTCAGCCTGGATGGAGTCAGCGGGAGCCACGTAGTTGCTGGGGATGTATCCGTTCCTCCCCGTGTTGATGGAGCGAGCCTCCCACCAGTCGCCCTCTCTGCAGGAGGACAATGACACAGCAGAGATCAGACCAATGACTCGCTCATTTAACAGTCAACCAGGCCTGCTGCTATATCCTGCTGTGATTGATGCTGGAGGAAAACCGCTTCGTAATGGTTAATAATTTAAGCATCAGCCTTGTATGTTATTATCTTCACGGTGGCTTATGGAAATGCTCTGAAGGTACTTTTTAAAAATCTCTTTTTAAGTAATTTGTTCTGCATTCATTTAATCCTCCGGATTCAAATGTAAAGTAAAATGTGAGGTAGGACTGAAAAACACAGTCACAATGGGGATTTGAATGAGACTAATCTACTTTACATTACAATGATATAACCTTGGGCGACATTTATGCCACAGCGTGAATCAAACAAAAGATCCACAGCAGCAGCGAGCAGAAAGTCGGCATCAGGGAACAAACTGCAATCAGACGTATTCATGAAGACACACGACAAGGAACAGGTGCAGTTTAGCGTTACTGAGAGAAAGAGACGCATCTCGTTATCACTGGAATATATAGCTTTAAAAATAAGTATCAGGCTTTTTATTGTTGACTACAACAACCTAAACCATAACAAATAAAAGAATATGTACATATAATAACAGATAGCAAATGTAATCTGAAAAACAAAGTATTCAAAAAAAAAGGTAGGAGAAAAATTATATAAGAATAATAATTATTAGTATTAGTATTATTATAAAGTATAAAAAATAAATACAAATACAGATAAATAAGGAAAGATTATAAAATGAAATTAAAATGAAAAGAGAATTGTATTATTATGTTTTTAAATAAATAATAGCAATAATAAATAAATAAATAAAAATAACTATAAAATATAATATTATTTATAGTATATAATAAATATTATTATTATAAATATAAAAATACAAATACAAATAAATAAGTAAAAATTACAAATTAAATTAAAAATTAAATTAAAATTATGTTATTATTTTTTAAATGAATAAATAATAGTAATAAAATATAAATAAATAAAAATAAATATAAAATACAATATTATATATAGTATAATATATAATAAAAAACACCTGGAAACATATCTAAATAAAAGCCCCATAAACAGAGAGAAACTGGGAAGATGCTCACGTATTGTTGATGATCTGGAAGCGGTCTCCTTTTTTAAATGAGAGATCGTCAGATGTTCTAGCTTCATAGTCGTACAAGGCCACAAAGAACGTAACACCACCTAAAAACACAACGACAGACCCACGTGTCATGAATAAATAAATAAATACCTTGTGAGCTTATGAAAGTGAGTAAACACATGATAGAGGACATTATCTCCTGTATCATGTATCTCAGTTGTTTACCCTGCACTATATTCATTTTTAACAGTTCTTCTGCACATTGCATATTTTGTTTTAAACTCTGTATTACTTACATGTGTCTTGTTACTACCTGTGACGTTTTTACTAACATGTTTGCACTATGGAACTGTGATGCTGGATACTTGAATTTCCCTCGGGATCAATAAAGTTACTATCTATCTATCTATCTATCGATCTATCTATCGATCGATCGATCGATCGATCGATCGATCGATCGATCGATCGATCTATCTATCTATCTATCTATCTATCTATCTATCTATCTATCTATCTATCTATCTATCTATCTATCTATCTATCTATCTATTATGATGCTGTAGAGGGACTGCAGCAGGTTTGACTGTTTAAAAGGCCAATTAAAGAAAATAAATGTGTGAGAGCTCACACTGTAGTGATTTATATTTATATATATTTATGATCTGTAGTGGCTTATAATTCTATAGTATGAGTACTTATATACAGTATGTATGTTATATACGACTACTCAAGCCAAAGGAAAGTCAATACATTAAACCAACTCTTAATAGGATTCTCATCATCTAGATCCCTAATAGCCTCTTAAGTACTAAATATATTATTTTATAAATACTACAAGACATAGTTCAGTAAATTATGGTTAAATCAACTCATGCAGCATCCTGTTAAACATCCTGCCTCCTGTAGAGCCGCACCCCCGACTCTATACTCCCACCACTGACAACAATGCTGTCAACAGTAATCCCATTATCTCCCACAGAAAGCAAACACCACGGCGGTGCCACCTTCGCCCCCCCCCCCCTCTGAGAGCAGTAATCCCACATGGAGGGAGATTACAACCTAAATCCCGTTGAAACAGGAGGTTCAGTCTCTCTCTGTGCTCTCGGGGTCGCTGTAAGCAGATCAGACATGTTTAAGGTGATCACAGATGATGTGGTGAATCTAACCAGGAGAGTTAAAACAACATTAGCTGTGGATCAGAACACGGACACGTTAAGCTCATGTTTTACTGTCATGCATACTTCACATTACTGCTGACCAACCTCCTCAGAATAGTGTGTTTTATAACACAGTTAACATTAGGTCTGTTTGTCCTTATAGTAGTGCAGCCTTTCATTTGGAAGTGCAGATTAGTTAAAAATAACAAAACACTGTCAAAACTTTGATAAAATAAGAGTTTAGTTTAGCGTGCTAGCATGCTACCATGTTCTAATTAGCTCTAAACATGAAGTAAGTAATTGAAAAGACATTTTTCTGTTTGGCCATGAAGCAAAGTCGTGCTTAGAGCTGGGCGATAAGTTCAATATGATAACTGATCGTCTTTCAATGGAATCGTACCGTGATGAAATCATAGTCATATATCGCGATACACAATTACGTCGTCTAAATTGATAATAACAAGCACATCATAACTAATTATTGAACTAATGGGCTACTGTAGAAACATGGCGGCCGGCTCCGTGAAGAGGACCGGCTCCGTACGTAGATATAAACGTCTCATTCTAAGCTAATAAAAACACAACGATTCCAATTTTCAGGTGATTACACACTAAAGAAAACATACTTATTAATATTATATTCCATTTCTGCCAGTAGATCCCCCTAAATGCTGCACACTGGTCCTTTAAAAACCCACTGGTATGGTCCTTTAAGTCTGATATTAACAGCTGTGCTCTCCGTGAAGACCGTTATCAGAGCATTGTAAGGACATCTTAAACACGACTCACTTGAGACAGAACCAGAGAAGGAGTTGGACGCAGGACCGGAGAAGGAGGACGACGCTCCTCCAAAGGGAGTCATGGCAGACGCGCCGCCAAACGGCGTGAGGGTGTGGTTGAAGGTTGCAGCTCCAGAGCCCGATGAGGCGGAGGGAGGCTGGTTCTGCTGCAGCTGGGTGGGATCCGGTCCGTAGTGACCCACGTGAGGAGTGGTTATGGCGGCGTTGGGGTCCGACGCCGTGGAGTTCTCAGGCCGATACTTCATCGCAGGGCCTTTGTCCTCTTTGCTCTTAATGCAGCCCATCGTCTCGCCCTGCCTGGACAGACACAACACAAAGACGTCACTTTAACGCCAGCAGACTGAAGAATACAGCATCCGATTCATCACCGAGGATTCATAAATACAGTGAAGGGCCGGGAGAGGTGCAGGATTAACGCCTGGAGGCCGTGAGGAGCAGGAACACGGGTTATGAAATGAAAATCTAATGACGTGATATTTTCATGTGAATCATTTTGTTATTGCGATCCACTAAGACTATAAGCCATGTGCTAACTGGGACATATGGGTAAATTGTAAATCCGCTTTGAACCACGCACGACTCAAACGTGGAGATTCAATTGTGCACGCTTGTTTTGAGGGATGACGACTGCAAAACGGAAGGATAAAAAGGTGATTAGCATTTTATATTTTATGTCATTGTTCCAGAAAGAGATCATTTAATGTTCACATACAAATGACAGATTAAATCCATTCTAAAGCCATTCTGCCTTAATATGGAGAAAAAGAAGAACTCTCTGCAGTATCGGTGCTGTGTTTTACGTTTATTCCTTGTTGAGATTCAAAGAGAGGAATTACTAAACCTGCCTACCGGGCACAGACCCCGGGCCTGAGAGGTCAAGGGTCACTGGGCTAAAACAGCATAACAGTATGATGTTAATGTTTGTTGTTGGAATATCAAATGAGATGCGAGATGACCACAAAAAGAATCAAAAGGTCCACAAAAGAGAAGCAAAACAACTTCAAAGAGAAGCAAAACAACTACAAAGAGAAGCGAAACAACTACGAAGAGAAGCGAAACAACTACGAAGAGAAGCAAAACAACTACAAAGAGACGCAAAACAACTACAAAGAGACGCAAAACAACTACAAAGAGAAGCAAAACAACTACGAAGAGAAGCAAAACAACTACGAAGAGACGCAAAACAACTACAAAGAGAAACAAAACAACTACAAAGAGACACAAAGTGACCACAAAGATGCTAAAAACAACAAAGAGATAAAAAAGGGATTCAAAGACACTCAAAACAACTACAAAGAGAATCAAAATTACCAGAAAAGAATCAAAACAAGTGTGAACCCAGGAGCCCATTGTCTCTAATCCTGACCACGCTACAGGATTCACAACATCTGCCTGGTTGTCATTCTTCCTCCTCACATGATTTGGCCGGAGTCACACTGAGACATTCTTTTGTGAGGTGAAGGCCCTAAAAATGTGGAGACGATCAGACACGCTCGTAAAGAAGTCGAAGCTCGGGGAGATCAGAACAACAGCTGCTGGAGGAGTTGGACTCTGTTAATTGGTGCTGACACATTACAAGACAGTAAAACAACAGAAGACTGAAGGGAAACAGGAGCTTTTAGTGAGGATTTAAAGCAGACTCAACAAACTGGGTGCTACTGAGCAGCACTGGGACTCAGTCTGGGACTCGGTCTGGGACTCGGTCTGGGACTCGGTCTGGGACTCAGTCTGGGACTCAGTCTGAGACTCGGTCTGGGACTCGGTCTGGGACTCGGTCTGGGACTCGGTCTGGGACTCAGTCTGGGACTCAGTCTGTGACTCAGTCTGTGACTCAGTCTGTGACTCAGTCTGTGACTCAGTCTGTGACTCAGTCTGGGACTGGGACTCGGTCTGGGACTCAGTCTGGGACTCAGTCTGGGACTCGGTCTGTGACTCGGTCTGTGACTCGGTCTGGGACTCAGTCTGAGACTCAGTCTGGGACTCAGTCTGGGACTCAGTCTGGGACTCAGTCTGGGACTCAGTCTGGGACTCAGTCTGGGACTCAGTCTGTGACTCAGTCTGGGACTCAGTCTGGGACTCAGTCTGTGACTCAGTCTGTGACTCAGTCTGGGACTCAGTCTGTGACTCAGTCTGGGACTGTCAGGAGGAAATACACCTTTCACTGATCTGGGAACAGTGGCCTTGATTTTGGGAGGTGGGAGTGATTTTTCCTCATCTTTGGAAGAAGGGGCGCATTCAGAGTTCATCGAGTTCTCCAGCTGAACTGCCAAGAGAATCAACAAAATGGGGACAAACCACAGAAACCTTCCAAAGATTCAGAACACTTTGCTCCAATAAAACCGTACAAACGTTTAAATTGCAGGTTACAACTCATGCCGAGCGCTGGCCGTCCGCTACTGAACCATATTATGAGTGGTCAGACGCTGAAGACGTTTCAAAAGGAAACAGATTTCTAAAAAAATGTCTTCAAAGGGCCAATAAATCTGATCCCAGATGTTAGATGTAGAGCCAATATGCTGAGAATGTTTTAGTTTCCAAGCCAACCTTTCCTTTAACCTCCAGACAAACCCAGAGTCACGGAGAGCAGAGAGCTTCACTACGCTGGGCCGGTGTTTCATCATCAGACAGACGGCAGTCTGAGAGGCTCGTTGGGTCAGCAGTGAACTCACCACGCTGTATAACAAAGCAGCGTCCCAGGGTTTCAATCATTACATCATCTTTAAATACTCTATAATCTATAAACACTGAGCTGAACTTATGGAGCCTTTTAAAGAGTTTGGATGTCAAACTAAAACACCTCATTAGCATATTGTCATTTATAATCATACTGTACAAGAAGCTGCATAATAATTATACATGATGGTTTTTCTTTTGCTTACATTGCAGGCGATTCCCCATTCAATTTATTTTTTTGAATAATTATTTATTGATCATCTCTCTCCTGTCAACTAATTGGTTCTTTAGTTCATCTGTTTCCATCTAGTTGATAACCCGGACCTCCACCGATCCGGGATGGAAATCTGATTTTATGATCCGTATGTTTGATTTGGCATAGGTTTACACCGGATGCTCTTCCTGATGCAACCCCCTCATTCACAGCGCCCTGGGGGGGGGGATACATGTGTTGGTGATGAGAGGGAACCGGAGAACCTGGTGGAAACCCACGCTTACACGGGGAGAACATGCATACTCCACACAGAAAGGCCCTGCCAGGACCGGGGGTGGAACCCGGGACCTTCCTGCTGTGAGGCTTTGGTGATACTCTGACTCGTCCTTTGTGACATCATCAGGTCACAGCTTGAATCAGTACTTTGGTTTATGACCAAATACCTGCAGAACTTGTGTTTAGTGCTATTCATAGACTGTGGTGCTAATTATCGAATGTTAGCATGCTAACACGCTAAACTAAGCTGGTGAACCTGGTAAATAGGACTTGCTAAATATCAGCATGTTAGCACACTGATGATAGCATTTAGTTCAAATTATAGACTGTAAATAAAGATGGACGACATGACAGCTCCCCGAAAGTGAAGAGTAAAAACAATGGATCGCCCCCTGGTGGCTGGCTGCAGTACAGGTTATAAATAAAGTTTGGTTTTAATTAGTTATCTGATGCTATAGTGTAAAAGTGGGTGAGACTTCATGATTGACAGCTGTGATTGACAGCTGTGATTGACAGCTGCTCAGAGTGAAGTAGTCGCAGCCGGAGGCTCAAGAGGAGATCTAACTTTAACTTTCCATCACCGTCAGTCTGTGTAACAGAACATGAGTCAGTTTGATCATGAATGTAGTTCTAGAGATATTATGGTCTGTTGTTGTGTCTTTCTAGCCAAACAGCTACCGGGATGCTAACGTAGCAGCTAGGTTGCTCATGCTAACAAATAGTGCTTGTGCTCGGCTCGTGATTGGCTCGGGCCGGTGTGTGGGCGGGACCTCGATCCGCGGCTCCGGCCCCCCCGATCACTACTGACTCTGGCTCCAAACGACGCCAAAATCTCCAGATGGCAGCTCCCGTATCCGGATATTTTGGCTTCACTTTTGTACAGTTGGAGGAAGTGAAGACGCGTCGTCCATCTTTATATACAGTCTACGGTTCAAATCCTGCTGTGCCTAAATACAGCTGCAGTCTTTTATCATTAGAAACAGAAGTCTTTCAGTTCTTTGGCTTCTGGTCAAAGTTAGTAAGTTTTTCCAGAGACAAATAGTAGATCAATCGATGATTAAAATAAGTGTTATGAGCAGTAACCCTAATATGGATTTATACAGTAAGATTAAGAGTGTTACAAACACACAGATATTCCCAGCGGAGAGAAGCTGTAGATCTTATCTGTCAGCAGACAGACAGCAGTGTGTTCTGTAAATACAGTCATATGATATATTATGTTCCACCATCTTTACTAAGAGCTGAACTAAAACTGCCCTATACTACAGATGAAATGCAGAAATTTCTTTAAATATGGTAAATCGTTGCCTTTTAAGCACATGAAAGCAGAATATCCACGTCAGACGATTCCCTTTGAATCCGGTGATAAGTAGAGCACACAGCTCAGATTACATTCACATTACTGGCTGTGTGGGCATAAAGAAAGTGATTTGGATGTAGTCTAGGAGAGGAACAGAGAGGGGGGGGGACAGCAGGTTGGATGGATGAGGGAGGGGGGGGGGCGACCAGGCAGACAGCGCCAGCTACACCAGCTACACCGGCTACACCAGCTACACCAGATACACCAGCTACACCGGCTACACCAGCTACACCAGCTACACCAGCTACGGCTACACCGGCTACACCGGCTTCACCGGCTACACCGGCTACACCGGATACACCGGCTACACCAGCTACACCAGCTACACCAGCTTCAGCTACACCGGCTACACCGGCTTCACCGGCTGCACCGGCTACACCAGCTACACCAACTACACCGGCTCCACCGGCTACACCAGCTACACCAGCTACGGCTACACCGGCTACACCAGCTACACCAGCTTCAGCTACACCGGCTTCACCAGCTACACCAGCTTCAGCTACACCGGCTACACCAGCTCCACCGGCTACACCAACTACACCAGCTTCAGCTACACCGGCTTCACCGGCTGCACCGGCTACACCAACTACACCGGCTACACCGGCTACACCAGATACACCAGCTACACCAGCTTCACCAGCTACACCAGCTACACCAGCTTCAACTACTAAGAAGATTATGAGGATGGAGGGAGGATTTTACCCTAAGAGGATAATAACAGAAAACAAAAAAGGAGTGACCACCAGGAAGCTGAACCGAGCGACCCCAGACTGACAGACACCTGCACACGGTCATTAAGGTGGTGGTGACGGTCATTAAGGTGGTGGTGACGGTCATTAAGGTGGTGGTGACGGTCATTAAGGTGGTGGTGATGGTCATTAAGGTGGTGGTGATGGTCATTAAGGTGGTGATGGTCATTAAGGTGGTGGTGATGGTCATTAAGGTGGTGGTGATGGTCATTAAGGTGGTGATGGTCATTAAGGTGGTGGTGATGGTCATTAAGGTGGTGGTGATGGTCATTAAGGTGGTGGTGATGGTCATTGAGGTGGTGGTGATGGTCATTAAGGTGGTGGTGATGGTCATTAAGGTGGTGGTGATGGTCATTAAGGTGGTGGTGATGGTCATTAAGGTGGTGGTGATGGTCATTAAGGTGGTGGTGACCGTCATTAAGGTGGTGGTGATGGTCATTAAGGTGGTGGTGATGGTCATTGAGGTGGTGGTGATGGTCATTAAGGTGGTGGTGATGGTCATTAAGGTGGTGGTGACCGTCATTAAGGTGGTGGTGATGGTCATTAAGGTGGTGGTGATGGTCATTGAGGTGGTGGTGATGGTCATTAAGGTGGTGGTGATGGTCATTAAGGTGGTGGTGATGGTCATTAAGGTGGTGGTGATGGTCATTGAGGTGGTGGTGATGGTCATTAAGGTGGTGGTGATGGTCATTAAGGTGGTGGTGATGGTCATTAAGGTGGTGGTGATGGTCATTGAGGTGGTGGTGATGGTCATTAAGGTGGTGGTGATGGTCATTAAGGTGGTGGTGATGGTCATTAAGGTGGTGGTGATGGTCATTAAGGTGGTGGTGATGGTCATTAAGGTGGTGGTGATGGTCATTAAGGTGGTGGTGATGGTCATTAAGGTGGTGGTGATGGTCATTAAGGTGGTGGTGATGGTCATTAAGGTGGTCACGGTCATTAAGGTGATACCGGATGATCACATGACCTACAACATCCCACTCCTCAGGATGATCACATGACCTACAACAGCACAGCACATGTGAACACGAGAGGATTCCCAGTTGCACCAGTTAAAGCTGCACAGAAACAATGAGAGAGGAAGGTGAAGAGTTTAACTGAGGAAGTTTACATGTCATCATAAAATACACACATGTATAAACTGAGGCTCCTTCCTCTAAAGACGCTATGTTATTATAGTCTGTTCTGACAGATAGAGACACAGAGAATGAATACAAAGCAAGCCTGACTCTGACATTGAGCTTCAATCAAAGCTCTGTGATCTGGTACAGACGGTTCAAAATGATCCGCTCAAAGCGAAGATGTATTTCTTTAGTCAACACGACTGTGAAATGTTAAAAACAAAGATGTGTATGCTGTTATTCGACGCCAACAGAAGCCTTTTCTTTAGTGTGAACTACAGAAAATGAAAAAGAAATAATAAGAATACTCTTAGTTTCTTACTGTGGACTGTCTCTCCTCTCTCAGTAGCTTTCAGCTCACCAGACTGGACACTATCTTTGTTTAATATTCCTCCTCCAGGCGGGTCAGACTGCTCTGACAGCTACTGTACAACTGATATATATATATACAACCAGCAGTCCAAAACCCAAAGGTGTTCAGTTTACTATCATTTATGGCAAAGAAAAGCAGCAAATTTTGAGAAGCTGAAAACAGGAAATATTTGGCACTCTTAAATAAAAATGACTAAAATAGTTATTCAATATCAAAATAAAGTCATCTGACTAATCGACTACTCGTTGCAGCTTTACTTTGGACTTTTCTAAAATACGTTTGTACAACCCACTTCCTGTTATGTATTAATAAAGCTTCCAACACAGCCAATATAGCCAGAACACATCTTGCAAGAGGTATATAAGAGGTGGTCGTAGTCACCGTGATGTCACCGTGACGTCACCCGTTGGTTTGTGGACTGACGTTTTGAAGCCTCGAGTTCAGCATTTTGGCTGTCGCCATCTTGGATTTTTGCAACCAGAAGTGACACCAGAGGGCGGAGCTTCAGTACAACCGATCGCTGAATGAGACATTATTAGGCGACCAAAATGTTATAATTAACTCTCATGAAGTGAAAACACACTGTGAAAGGGTTAAAGTTATAAAACTAAAACACGGACAACTCCCAGACCGGACAACGCCGTGGTAACGACCTGTCAATCAGCAGGTAGCCCCGCCCTAAAGCATCCCCTGCTTTATGGTCTATCTGACTCTAAATGGGACCATAATTTACTAAATGAACATCATGCTGTATTGAAGAAGACTTGAAACTAGTGATTGAGACCATAAACTCATGTTTACAATGTTTACTGAGGTAATAAATCAAGAGAGAAGTAGAAGCTCATTTTCTCAGAGACTTCTATACAACCAGTGATAACTTTAAACCTGCTCTCTTCTTATCAACGACCTGCTTTACTCCGACCACAGTGTGAGAATTCCACTCAGGCTTCACAACATGCTGATAAGACGGAGGATCGCTCCGTGTTTTCTCTCTCACTCACTGATAGAACGATGAAGGAGTCTTGGGGCTTTCAGTGGTCATGGTTCAGAATAACAATAAAGAAAGTTTAGCTGAGTAAGATGACAGTGCAGGATTACTGGAGCCTATCAATGCCTAAAGCTTTAATATACTTTAAAATATACTTTTAAAGTTCACCTGCAATTCTTTTTGAAAGATTGATTGATTAATCAAGTAGACAGGCACTTTATCGCCAACACTCTTAATAATTATTTATCAGACAAAGATGCCAGGATTTGCTGCTTTTCTTTGTTTTATATCATTTTAATTAATTACTTTTTGCTTTCATTGTGTTATATGGACCAAACAAGCTTTTTGAAGAGTAAATAATTGATAGTAAAAGGAAACATTACTTGTAGCCCTCTGCACAAAAAGGAAGACTACATATTATCTGCAATAATATCGTTATCATGAATTCTTTTGGTTATGATATGCATGTAGTGAAAATGTGATATCGTAACAGCCGTACTATGTACTGGAGAGAAGTGAGGAAAGACTGAATGGGTTAAATTACAACACAAAATGTGTTAGTAAAGTAAGTAAACTAAGCGTTATCTCATCCAGAACTTACGAACTGACTGAAAAGATGGATTTAAATGCTTCCTTTGCACAGCATGCATTATAAAGAAAATAAAACCCTGATTTTAAAATATATTTTGGTCCTTTTATCATCGTTGTTTAAACCACGTCCACTCCTCTGGAGTTATACAGGTTATCTAGACTCTGATGAAGTCGTCATTTGGCCGGATGTCAAGCAGCCGAGCTGAAGGGGATGAAGGTGGAGTTCCTCCATCCATCAAGCAGCAGTCGGAGTGAAACCCTGCTGCCCAGCATCCCGTCGGACAGCTGTTAGCAGCTGCAGACGGGGAGGCTCTCTGGAGCTTTACTGGGCTTCAGATCTGCAACAGATGCTGTCTGCCACCGTCTACTACCACATTCCTCTGAGGCCAAAGGGTTAAAACTGGGTCTGGAGAAAAGTCATGTGATGTTATGGATGTGAAGCCTCAGAGCGTCTCGAGAAACATCAATGAGTGACTGTTTTACCTTAAATCCTCAGCTGTCTTCAGCATTAATATTTCAGTCCTGAGTAAAAAGCAGTCTTGGAAATTTGAGTTAAAATTATCAATAATTTTACTTAATTTGACAAATCTGTACACAAGTCCTCACAGAGAAGCTTTTAGTTGTGAGTTATTGTGCTGCCAGAGAACAGACATCACACATTTTCTAGAATAAACAGGTCTCATGGGAATACCTGAACACTGGCACCTGAGTCGAGGGTAAATGTGAGCTATTTTGGGACAACAATCGTCCATTTGTCAGCACATAACAGGGCCGGCTGTTTGAACTGTCAACATCTAACAGAGCGACTGTAGAAGCCACGTGATGGCCTGGATTAGGCTGTTTTCTCTGGAGAGATACTCTATATCACATATTGATGTTTGCTCATAATTCATCATGTTTCACATGTCAGTATGAGGTGAGCTCTGCCTTTCTCAGATGCTGGAATATTTAGTCAGTATCAATGAACTTTCCTAAAGCTAGAAAAATCTGAATTTGTGATGGAAAGTCAGCTGATCCGTACAGATTAAATGTCATATAGTAACTTTACACCGATCTACAGCGGATCGGACACTGACCTTATTAAGCAGTTCAGGGATTTGCAATTACAATATAGTTGTTTTGTCAATGTCATTTTAAAAGTCAGTGTTTCCTCCATCAGTGACCTCATGCTACGTTAAATAAAAATGATATAAATGGGCTCCACACAGTGAGGTACACTGAGTGCTGGTATCAGACCGATACTCGGTATCTGCAGATATCTTGAGTTGAGTTTTGAGAATCTGTATCAGGAGAGAAAACGTTGGATCCCTGTTTGTTGAGTCATAACTTCCTGGGTTGAGCTGTCACATTTAAATAAAACGTACCACTTTGCACTGGTACTGGTGAGCAATACCACCCGATTTGACTGTTATCAGCTCATT
This sequence comes from Sebastolobus alascanus, assembly GCA_916701645.2. Lineage (NCBI taxonomy): Eukaryota > Metazoa > Chordata > Actinopteri > Perciformes > Sebastidae > Sebastolobus > Sebastolobus alascanus. The sequence goes on from CAKAOJ020000171.1 coordinate 822,544, forward strand.
AAATGGGCGTTATCAGTCATTAATAACCTCATAGATGTGAGGTCAGTAGGGGCCTGCTGCACCTACTATGTTGTAAAAGTGAAAGCAAAACTTAAAAGCAACACGTTCTAACGTGTAAAACTTAATGAACACAAACAAAAGAGCTTCTTTGGGTTTAGGCAACAAAACCACTTAGTGAGGTTTAGCGAAAAACATTTGGCTTAAAATAAGTACGTTTCAGAAGGGAACGTGAAGGTTGTGAAGACGGGGACGTGAACCCCGGACTCCTTGGTGAAATGCCAAAATACATTGTACTCAGGGAAAAAAACGACCTCCCGACCTCCGACACCGAAAAGTACAAAGGAACCGCCGTTCGAGTCGGAATTCCATGTCGGAAACTTGGGCTACAGATCGCCGACATAAACACACCTGACGTCACGGTAACATGGCGGCGCACACAGTGAATTACCTTTTCATAATTGTTCACTTTATGTAGTGTTTTATGTGGTGCTTGTGTTATGAAACGTGCTGTAACAACATTTCCATTCAGTTGATCTGTGCTTGATAGAAGGCTTTGTGAGCGTGTGGTTCTAGTAGACTCCTTCAGGGTTCCCACGGATACTTAAAATGTCATAAATTAGATATTCAGAAATATTTCCCCACCGGATTCTCTAGTTGTTCATTTAAAGATAGTTACTTTATATGTGTTTCTCTTCACTAAAGGCACTGTGATCATTTATATACAGTAGGTCCTCTGTGGATGCTTGTGAAGCTCAGACAAATACATACATACATACATACAAACATCAGTTTGCTACGGGCATCCATGTTTTCCTGAGCAGATGCACTGCGACGCATTTAGATTGGACGTCAGAAATACCGACTCAGGATTATCAACTTCCGACCTGCAATGGATTGCAGCAAAAACTCTGTGTTTTGTGTCCTATCCATCGCCCCCAACCCCAACCCCAACCTCAACCCTAACCCCAACCTCAACCCCAACCCCAACCTCAACCCTAACCCCAACCATTGCCCCCAACCCCAACCCCAACCTCAACCCCAACCTCAACCCCCAACCCCAACCTCAACCCCAACCCCAACCCCAACCCCAACCCCAACCCCAACCTCAACCCTAACCCCAACCATTGCCCCCAAGCCCAACCCCAACCCCAACCTCAACCCAAACCCAAACCCAAACCTCATCCATCGCCCTCAACCCCAACCTCAACCTCAACCCCAACCCCAACCCCAACCCCAACCCCAACCTCAACCCCAACCTCAACCTCAACCCCAACCCCAACCCCAACCTCAACCCCCAACCCCAACCTCAACCCCAACCCCAACCCCAACCCCAACCTCAACCCTAACCCCAACCATTGCCCCCAAGCCCAACCCCAACCCCAACCTCAACCCAAACCCAAACCCAAACCTCATCCATCGCCCTCAACCCCAACCTCAACCTCAACCCCAACCTCAACCCCAACCTCAACCCCAACCCCAACCCCAACCTCAACCCAAACCCAAACCCAAACCTCATCCATCGCCCTCAACCCCAACCTCCATGCCATATGGAGTTTCACGCTGTCCATACTACAATGTGTGACTTCACATTCTGCTCTGTCATAATTAATACGGTCACTAGAGGTCACTGTGGAATTCTTTTATTCCTCCTTTCAGTGATCTACCTTGTAAATCGATGATAAAACCTACTACTGGGTGTAGCAGGCCCCTACTTACCCATATCTATGAGGCTTATAGCCGCTGATAAGGCCCATTTAATGACCTGATAACAGTCTAACCGGCTGGTATGAACAGGAATGAAAATGAACTGATGTAGAAGTCTATGGGTCAACAACGTCACTGTCTTAGAAATGACGGTATTTCCCTTTAACTTCACTCCAACGTTCAGCAGCCTCACCCTAACTCTAACCCTTATATGGATCCACACTAGCAATGATTCAGACACGCTGCTGTATCCTTTACATGACAAGTTCTCCAGCCACCTGAAGCGTGACAGCCAGTTTAGTTTTAACGTGTCACACTGTGCAAATAATGAGGACAATCCTCCGGTCGCTGCCCTCAGAGTGGAGGTGGAACAGTAGAAGAAGAAGAAGAAGAAGAAGAAGAAAGCAACAGCACTAAAACTGGGAGGACACATACAACTGTGACTCAGCTGTTTGATCAGGAAGTTTGAAATCTGTGGCCTGAACCTCCTCTTCCTCCTCCTCCTCCTCTTCCTCCTCCTCCTCCACCTCTTCCTCCACCTCTTCCTCTTCCTCCTCCTCCTCCTCTTCCTCTTCCTCCTCCTCCTCCACCTCTTCCTCCACCTCTTCCTCTTCCTCCTCCTCCTCCTCTTCCTCTTCCTCCTCCTCCTCCACCTCTTCCTCCTCCTCCACCTCTTCCTCCACCTCTTCCTCTTCCTCCTCCTCTTCCTCTTCCTCCTCCTCTTCCTCCTCCTTTAACCTGCTACTGATTTAACAATAATCTGACTCAGCATGAGTCAAAGATTGGGTTAAATATCTGAAATGATGAGGTGGCACTTTTTCCTCTTGTGTCTTTCTTTAAATTAATACAATAATTGGGAAACATTATTCAAAACAGGTTAAAAAAAGAGGATATTTTTGTTTGTCTGGAGTTTTAACTTTTAACCTTTTATTATACTATTATATTAAATAACATATAAATTAAACAATCTATTATGAACTATTTAACATATTTAAATGTTATTATAGTGTAAAATATCTGTGGTACACTGACCTTGTCCTACTTAAAGTATCTGATACGGTTGTACTAATATTCCTGTGGGACTTTAAGCATATGTATGATCACTGATATCTTTACCTGTTTAAAACTGATTGGATGATGAATGCATAGCTGTTGTTTTATAGGGACAGTTATAGGAGCCTACATACAGACAGGTATATATGTGTGTTATCATAAGACAGATTCATTCCCTTGTTGATGATGAATACATAGTATAGTATAATATAGTATAGTATAGTATAGTATAGTAGAATATAGTATAGTATAGTACAGTAGTATAGTAGATATAGACAGGTATATATGTGTATTATAAAGCAGATTGATTCCTTTGTTGGTGCTGATAGCAGGTCAGGCAGCAGCAGCAGTGTTTCGGCCCATCCTGATCTAATCCTGTTGATTAAAAACACTTTACTTTGGGATTTTACCTTCACAAATCTTCCTTTCTCTTCTCGTGTTTCCTCCTTTCTTTGCTTCCGCTCCTGAATCAGATCCGGATGGAGAATGATCCTTGTTATTCCAGCCGGGACCGAGCCGCCTTCCTCCTGACTTCCTCCATCCAGCAGACCTGAGGTCAGATTTACTGCTGCAGAGGTCCAGCCGACAGAGAGAGGATGGAGGAGACGCTCATTGTCCTCTCACAGGACGGATCCAGCTGCAGCAGCAGAACTCAGAGAGATCCTGAAGTGTCCCAGCTCCGGAGCTTCTACTTCCTACTACTAAACTTACATCCACCCCCCCCCCCACACTACAACATGGCCGACCCTGCCTGCAGGCTGCGGGTCTGGAGCTGCAGAGGAGAGCCTCGAACAGAGCCTCGAACAGCTGGAGAGATCCGCCCGGTACTGCTGATCTCAGATCAGCGGGGGAGAAGAGGCGAGCACACCGAGCAGAACCGGCTGGAGGAAGAACTATAAAGACAGAATATAATGTGAGAGACGAGAGGAGACGAGAGGAGACGAGAGGAAGGACTGGAGGATGGTTTCATGGAGAGAAAGGGTGGACTCAGTGGGAACCAGGCTCAGTCTCTAATATAGATCTGTAGCATCCCCTGCTGGTTGCTACTGGTTACTGCTGGTCATTATCATATCACATTGTATATTGTATAATAATAATAATAATAATAATTTGTATTAGTTTATTTGACAGGGACAATACATAGGCATTGTTACACTTAATTAAAGTGCAACCGATGCAACGTATATAGGACTTCTAGCCATAGCTAATTTGCAGATCTTGTCCCTGGTTAGGCTTTTAAGAAAAAGAAGATAAATAAAAAAGAAAATACAGAATAGCACATCATACATAAAATCACATAATACAACATCGTACAGTACAATCGATTTAAATATGTATGTTCCCAATAAATAATCAGTGATCGCAGGTTTGGTTTAGTTTCAGCCAGTGTTTCACCTTTTCATTGAACGTTTTCAGGTCAGGTTGTGTTTTTATTTCCGTTGGTAGAGCGTTCCAGAAATGTATTCCCTTTACTGAAGAAGATGACTGACCGAAGGTTGTTTTACGCTGTGCCACTCTGCAGTTACCATTTGTTGATCCCCTGGTGGCTATTCTATTGGTATTCATTTTTGTGACATATGGACAGAGTACAGCTGGAGCGAGATTGTTCACACATTTAAAAATCAGTTTGATAAAAGAAAGTTTGATAAAACTATCTAAACTGAGCAGCTTATACTTTTTCATAATAAACTTTATTTATATTGCACCTTTTAAAACACAGTTACAAAGAGCTGTCAGGGAGATTGGAGCAGGAGATCACAACAGGATCAGACAACAGGAACATGGAGAATATAACTTTAATTAAATCTCCAATGCAGGCAGAACAGAAACTCTCTCGACAAAATCAAGGCTCCAACAAAGACTGAACCGAAAACCAGGACTTAAATACAGACTGATCTGACGAGAGGATGAAGTGCAGGTGGAGAGATGGGCGGAGAAGCTCAGGTGATGGAGATGAGGTGATTAGGACGAGGAATGGGCAGGGAGCTGATTGGCAGGGGGAAAACACTGGGAACAAGAAAGGAGCTGATTGGTTGGGAAGGACTAACGAGGCTGATTCAGAGCAGGTGTGTAGCTGGGCAAAGGAGGGAAAGTCAGTACAGGAACACAGGAGGAAAAACAGAAAACCCAAAACACAGAAAACAACTCAGTCCGGTCTACAAAAAGTCTGAAGGCATGTGGATACAGTGCCATACCGTGACAAGTACTTTACAATAAAAATAACATAATTAAAACACACGAACAAAATTAACTAAAAGCCAATACCCAAACACATAAAAGCACAAAGAGTAAAATTAACTAAAATGTTATAAAATTAGGGCTGTCAATCGATTCAAATATTTAATCGTGATTAATCGCATGATTGTCCACTTTTATCTGTTCAAAATGTACCTTAAAGGGAGATTTGTCAAGTATTTAGTGGAGAAAAATGCTGCTTTATACAAATATATATATATATTTATTATTGTAAATCAGTTAACAACACAGAACGATGACAGATATTGTCCAGAAACCCTCACAGGTTCTGCATTTAGCATAAAACAATATGCTCAGATCATAACATGGCAAACTGCAGCCCAACAAGCAACAACAGCTGTCAGTGTGTCAGTGTGCTGACTTCACTATGACTTGCCCCAAACTGCATGTGATTATCATAAAGTGGGCATGTCTGTAAAGGGGAGACTCGTGGGTACCCATAGAACCCATTTACATTCACTGATCTGGAGGTCAGAGGTCAAGGGACCCCTTTGAACATGGACATGACAGTTTTTCCGCGCCAACATTTAGTGTAAGTTTGGAGCGTTATTTAACCTCCTTCATGATGAGCTAGTCTGACCTGGTTGGTACCGATGGATTCATCAGGTTTTATGGTTTACTATGATACCAGAATCTTCACTCTAGCTTTAAAACCCGCTACAACCTAAAAATTGCAAGTTGCGTTAATGCGTTAAAGAAATTAGTATAGTAGTACCGTATACTAGTAGTTCACCCACCTCATCAACGACCTCTACTGAACTTACATAATGTATTGAATAGAAAGACAATAATTCCATTGAAACAAGATTTACATGATATAGTAGATGGATGGATCAGATGACAGACAGACAGACAGACAGACGGACACACACACACACACACACACACACACACACACACACACTGTACATATTAGATCTAAGAAGCCGCTCTCTGTGGTTGTAAAAGCTGAGTGATAACATGAATGATGAGACGGGAGCTTCAATAAAGCTCTTTAAACACCACATGTCAACAGCAGAGCTATAAAAAGCTAACAGAGCTAAAATTAGACTGAGTCATATGTTCCTCTTTCTCTGGTGAAATAAAGCTCACACACACACACACACACACACACACACACACACACACACACACACACACACACTGGTATGAGCTCTCTCTCAGTATAAAGATAATAAACAGTGTGAACTGAAGACAGCTGCTGTTTGCAGACACATCTGATCAAACACAGTGTGACAGTGAGTCACTGATGAGTTCCCGTAAGGAGACATTTTTAAAACTTACCGTATTATATTACATTTATCTGATTGTTTATCAGCTTCACTAAATAATCCAGATGTTATATCAACACATGCATTCATTATAATAAGAGAAACGCTCAGGGCAGCAAGTTTATTAATATTCCACTATAACTCTTACAGGAAGGCACTTATATGGTGCAATGAGTCAAACAGCAGGTGATTACTGGATCAATATTCTTATCTACTTTATGTTCTCGGCTCTGTGAACGTAATTAGATGATGAAGAAGTGACATCCTGGTAACAGCAGCTCAAATATTGATTAAAAACATGATTAAAAAATGATCAAAATCGGCTGAGTAATCAGCATTTTACTGTTATTACTGACACACACACACACACACACACACACGCACACGCACACGCACACGCACACGCACACACACACACACACACACACACACACACACACACACACACACACACACACACACACAGACGCACACACACACACACATCTTTTCTCCAGTAATGTACATTATAACAAAACATGAAGATGTTATTTAGACTTTATTGACCCATTTGAAAACCCTTCTGTTCCTGTAGCTCGATCATTTAGATCCCAGTTCCCACGTTTAACTAATAAATGAACACAGTTAATAGTGATTTTGCTCTCTTCACATGTCCGTTCTGAACTGATACAGTCAGGTATTCCTGTATCTTGTATATAAGATTTCATCCTATCTACAGTATGTGGAGGTCTGTGACATTAAAACTCTGCGGTGCACTTCCTCCTCATGACCACTTGGGAGCGATGCTCTCTCAGAGTGAACAAAGAGCTCCACTTCAGCAGACGTTCTCCATCATTTCATCCGCTCTAAATCTTAAACGGTCACAACCCGACGTCAGAGCCCGACGAGGATCGACCGGTCTGAATCACCCACTAAAGATTCAACACACGGTGCCGACACGTGTGTAGACGAAGCCCGGTGAATAGTGATGAATAAAGACAATAAAGACGTGAGAATGAAACACGGGGTTAATAATATTTAAAGTAAAGTAACCAGGTACTGTACAATTCTGAGGTACTTTATGCTTCTACTTCACTACATAAGAGGGAACTATTGTTTATATATTTTACATTAATAAAGCAGTTAGTTTAACAGATTGGTATGGGCTCCTCGTCGTGTTTCAGATGTCTGTGAGTTCTTAGCAGTTTCATCATACGTGATGTTTGTTCAGGAGGACGACGACGTCTGAACAGACGGCTCCATTTAAATACAGTTTGAGGCCCAAAGTTGTAAAATGATCCCTTATTTCCAACATGTTCTCATCCCAGCTCATCACATCACGCACCTCGGCATCACTTTAGGTTCAGGCATCAAAACCTCTACAGTCAGGTTTAGGAAAGAACTACATGATCGGGCTTAAAACTTCCACGTTAGTGCAGTGAGAATGAAAGTGAACGTTGTGAACACGGGACACGAACAAACGAACAGCTGATCGTAACGAGACGCACGGGACACGAACAGCGGCCTCCTGGATGAAAGCCTTGTGTTTGTTGGACCGTCCATCCCCCCTCTCGCCCTGTGTGTCTCTTTCACTCTTTAAACTACGTCACCACAGTCCCGGAGCACTTCCTCAGAGCGTTTACTGATGCTGTGGATGGGTTTACATTGTAGTTAATGGAACGCCCGGTGTGTTTCATACCGGCACTGAAGGATGCTTTGTGCGGCGGTATCGAACACCGACGGCCGTCACAAAGCGTCGGTATTTGACGGCGTGGGAATGAGAACAGGCTGATTATTTTACAAAAAGAAGATATAAATAAAGAGTATAACAATGAGTGTAAATTTATGTGGGAGAGTTTTAGTTTTTCTTCCTTATTATCGCTCGACCCCTCAGATTCATCCTGTGGCCTTTTGGAGGGGCCTGAACCGTAGGTTGGGAACCACTGGACTAAACTAAATTGATTATTTGAATTGGGTGTGTTCTACATTTCTTGCATGTATGACACATGAAACCAAGTGGTTAAAGAGACGATCAGATGACTGATAGGTGACAAGTTTTTGCTTTTATAAGTGAGCTTGAAAAAAAGAAATAATAGTTTATTTATGAATCAGTCAGCTGTCAGTCAGACATCTCTTTGGTCTCTTCGGTGAAAGACTGTCAGTCATATTTCAGACCTGGACAGCTCCTCGAGATCATAGCTAATAGTTAAATATATCTGGAGAATGCATCATCACAAAGCTGAAAACAAACCTGTATTGAAAGCTGATGTTTTGGAGATACATGGTCTTCACATGACGGTGACGTTTCTTTTATTACTGCAAATGTGAAATACAGCAAGAAGCCTGAAATAAGAAACCAAAACACCAGAATGTAAAAGTTCATTTATCTAAATCCTTCAATCAGATGACTTAAAGGTGGAGTCAGAGATTCTGGAGGAAGACTGTTGATATTTGAAGTCAACAGCCAAACAAATACCCAGATTTACCGTCTCTCTCTCTCTCTCTCTCTCTCTCTCTCTCTCTCTCTCTCTCTCTCTCTCTCTCTCTCTCTCTCTCTCTCTCTCTCTCTCTCTCTCTCTCCAACTCAGACTGTATAGAAGAAGTGGACGAAGTCACCGTGACGTCACCCGTTGGTTTGTGGCCTGCTGTTTTAAGCCTCCAGTTCGGCATCTTGTTTTTTTGGAACCAGGAGTGACACCAGAGGGCGGAGCTAAAAACAACTGAACGCTGAATTAGACATTTTGTAGTCGACCAAAATGTTAATATTAACTTTGATGAAGTGAAAACACACTGTGAAAGGGTTAAAGTTGTAAGACGAAAACACGGACAACTCCCAGACCGGACAACGCCGTGGTAGCGACCTGTCAATCAGCAGGTAGCCCCGCCCTAAAGCATCCCCTGCTTTATGGTCTATCTGACTCTAAAAGGGACCATAATTTACTAAATGAACATCATGCTGTATTGAAGAAGACTTGAATCTAGCGATTGAGACCATAAACTCATGTTTACAATGTTTACTGAGGTAATAAATCAAGAGAGAAGTAGGCTCATTTTCTAATAGACTTCTATAGAACCAGAGGAGTCGCCCCCTGCTGGCTGATGCATTAGCATTAGAACTGGAGTTTGACCCTTGGAGCACACAGAATGGACAGCTAGTGGACGGTGAGGAGATATTCACTGAATTTGACAGCTGACTGCACCTTTAAGTATCCTGTTGTGTAACTGAGCCTGACCTCTGACCTTCACAGAGGTAGAGAAGTGAAACATGAGGAAAATAACTCAAAAGTTTGCTGCTGAATGAAGTCAGCCAACTCTTTGATCTCTTTGAAGACTCAGTGAGAGAAACTTTAGTAGAAGAACAGTTCTGGACAGCTCCCTCCGGTCCAAAAGGCCTCGTGTGATCCTGTTGGGCTGACGTCAGATGTTGACATTAATTCACTTTAATTAATGTTTGAGTCCAGGATCCATTTCTTTTTTTATGACGTGGCTCGGGGTCTTTCATTGACGCTGAAGAAAGATGCACTCCAATGGGACGGGTAGGGTGGGGGGGCGATGACGCAGCCGCCCACCTCCCCCTCTCCAACCCCCCCACCTACGTGCCAAGTGAAAAAGCCATGCCTTTCGGATTCATGAATAAAAAACCAAGGGGAGTTAAGTTCACAGGACGCAGCTCTCCGCAGACTCATGTTTAGCGCTCTCCATGACCGAGTGCACGTAGAAATCCCCCAGAACTGAGCTGAGGCGCACGGAGGGGCTGCACACTCGGAAACAAGCACAAGGAGGCTGAAGAGGCGCTTCACCGAGGGAGTAGAGGAAGAGGAGAGGAAGAGGAGGGAGAGAGAGAGGCTGAGATAGAGATCCTATCTCACTCTCCCAGTTCAGGTCTTCAGCGGATCGCGTCTCACTGGTAAGAGGAGGCTTTTACGCAGCGTAAAGTGGGGAGCGTTTGGAGAAAAGTCAGGTGTGGCTGGTTTATTTTTTGCTTTTATGAACTTAAAGGTTTGAAAGTAAAAAGAAACAACAGCCAATAATTGTTCTCATGAGTTTGTTCACTCACTTACTGTGTTTTCTTTTGCAGCAGGACAATGTCTAGTAAAGCGACTTTAGCCTTACTCATCTATGGAATCATAATGCATTACAGCGTCCACTGCTCACCTGTGGGACTCAGCTTCCCCAGCGTTAGGTACGTAACCTCTTACTTATCATCCAAGTGTCACTTTACAGATGTTGATTGCTATTTTTTGGCTGTGAAAGGAGAACTTGGCGTTGTTGCATTAAGCAGCAGGCTGCAGGTTGAGGCTATAATAGCCTGTTGGACTCCTGGATAACATGATCTGCCAGCCGATATGGCTGCTCACAGCTGCAGGATAAGAGCCGGGAAACATCCAGCAGGGAGCGGCGGTAAAGTCCTTTAGGAGTCTCAATGCGTCCTGCAGCTATTAATCTGACAATTCATGTCATCAGATAATTAATAGAAAACGTTTGCGTGAAAAACAAAGGTTTAGAGTTCTGATTTTTACAGTTTTTTATTGCATAACAATACAATACATAGAAATAGATAAACCAATAATAGATAACTATACAGAATAACGCTTCTTTATTTTAAAGTCTCTAAACCAGCTCATAAAACATGTTTGATTGGTTTCTGAATATGCCAGTAATATTTTAATGTCAGTCACTTTGTCTGATGTTTCCAGACTGGACAGTGAGGTTTATGATGAGGACGGGAACTCCTTACAGTCTCTGGATTACGACAGAGAGCAGATGGACGCGAGGAGTCCTCCGTCTGTGGCTGATGATGTCTACACTCTGTATTACCCTCCAGAGAAAAGGTGACTATCAAACCTGCTGCTGTCTGTTGGAGACATCCGTGTTGAACGTCTCATTGCCGTAGTCCTATTTCTGTCCACGTTCTACGTTTTGTGTCGAAATGTTGTCAGTAACTTTCAACACAATGATTATTTATTATTTGGAGACACGCATCCACCAAAATAGTGTGTTTGAAGTGAATTCCCAGGGGAACTTAGTGCAGTAAAATCATGCTTTCTTTAAAAGGATCTGCAAACTGCAAGAAATGAAATCTGGCTACAAAACTTCTTGAAGTCTATTTTTTTCTTTAAAAAAGTGAAATATTCTGCCAAAAAAACGTCGAATCAAAGCAAAATATTCTGGAGAAAATAATTTAAGAAAACACATAAAAAGGTAAAATAATAATACAAATACTTATATTTTCACAAAAAAATCGAGCACGAGGCCCGTTATATTCCACCATAAGTGCCTTGTTAAGATGGGTATTTTTTGCAGTGCAGCTACTTGAAGTTGTTGCCTCTGTTGCTCTGGGTGTGTGGTGATTTTACTGTGTGTCATCCCAGAACGGAAAGGCACGCAGACGGCATGTTTAATAAAGCCTACAGGAAAGCGCTGGGTCAGTTATCAGCAAGGAGATATCTGCATTCTCTGATGGCAAAGCGTGTAGGGTAAGAACACCTTCTTGGTTCATCACCTCTTCTTTTATGCTGCTGTCTTGTGTGCGTTTTTCTGTGTGTTTCTGTTGGACTGATCCTTTCTTATTCACGCTGTTATACGTACTGTACATGTCCCATTATCTCCCAGCATGCATCTGAATCAGCCTTTATTAATGCTAGAAGAGCACCAATGATTGATTTGGGAAGAGTCCCTTTCTGCTGTGAGGGAACAGGTTTACATTTATTTCCACATGAATAATTTATAGGATGGAGTCCCAGTGGTTCCTGATGGAGGAGGGGGGGGGGGGGGGGGGTTACTGAAGCCTTATGAGCATGCCCATCACATCTTAGTGCAGGTTGAACATATGTGACAGATTGTCCTGGGATGGGCTGACAGTTAAACAAAGAAAGAGCAGATCTCTGTGTGACACTGGAAGCACAGCTTCATCCTGGAATCAACGAAATCTGAATTATTTTCCCTGAAAGGCTCCAAATTAAGGACCCAGATTGTGTCTCTGCACAGGTCTGATTTATCCCCCTCTAAGATGATGATGGGGGGGGGGGTCATGTGGATATGAATGCATCAGTGTGATGACACTGAACCCTCTCGTCTCTCCCACAGCGGGGGGAACACGCTGGACGACAGCTCGGAGCCCCTTTCCAAGCGACACTCAGACGGGATCTTCACAGACAGCTACAGCCGCTACCGGAAGCAAATGGCAGTGAAGAAATACCTGGCAGCGGTCCTGGGGAAAAGGTATAGACAGAGAATTAGAAACAAAGGACGCCGGCTGGCATATTTGTAGCATCCTCCCCCTCCTGAACAAACAAAAAAAACAAAAAACTTAAGTGTGCAGCCCCACATGAAGTCATTTTGAGATCTGAACAATCAGTGGATCGCTTTTTGTGTTCTTAAACATGTATTTATGTATGAAGTAAGCCATTAAAATGAATATTTTGATAATAATATTGTTTTTTATTATGTACTTAAAGCACTTGAGGACACACATATCTACTTTGTGGACCAATTTTTTGTTCATTCTAAAAAAAAAAAATCTATTTATGTATTCATTGATTTATTTTTTTTAGACCTATTTATCGAGGGGAGACAGTCGTTGCCATGCTCCAAAACAGCCCTGTCTTTTAAACGTTTAGCGATTGTGAGAGAAAATAAATAGTTTAAAAGACAATCAATGTATTGAATGCTGCTTTTTGTAAAGTGAAATTAAGAGTTTAGTTGTCTTTATTCACAACAGCCTTGAAGACATAGGTTTTCACCATATCCTACAAGACATAGACTTTGATGCCCTCCCGGACGGGGATGAGTTTGAGGCTTTTTTGGGAGACTGGCTGAAACAGTTCTCTCACGAATTCCTGGTGAGTTTCAGGCTCTTTCCCGAGGCCGTAATCCTCGCTGGGGCGTCTCATGTCCCTCCCTTCTTCTTCTTCTTCTTCTTCTTCTTCTTCTTCTTCTTCTTCTTCGCCTTCAAACTCTCAACTCTTCTTCTGCCTCATTTGTGCTCCTGTCTCTCTAGTCTCACACATTTAATCCCTCCTAATCCCACAGTTTGGAGACACTTTGCTCAGACTGATATGTTATACATATCAGTGCTGATTGATTTATCCTCTTTATGGATGTAAGGATGATTCGATCTGACCAGATGAGAGCCCTGTTGGCTTTAAACACGTTCAAAATGACAGTTTTTTAAAGTAAAGAAACAAACAAATGTGAGATGAGGACCAGAGCACTTCTGAGGTTTTTCTCCTGTTTCTCCTGCAGTCTTTACTGAGTGATCTTACACCTTTAACTCATGTAAATCTTGTGTTTCTATCAACTGGTTTCTGCTGAGGGTTTTGTCCATATAATAAGTATCACTAGCAACTAAAGCACCATCAGGCAAATTTTTAAAAAAGCATAAAAAAAGAAGATACTTGTTACATGGTGACCATCGATTTGTTCTTTTGTGAGAGACACACGAAGCAGTTTGAACTTCTGTGTTTGAACCTTCTGGGTCTATTGTGCTTCCCTTTTTCTGTCATGTGAACCAATGTAACTAAAAATCAGTAGATTGCATGATTAAAGTAATTTGCACTAGCCACCGCATCCGTGCAGACGACTCCAACTAGATGGTTTTGCTTGCTTTCTGACTACTGCAAACATACATATCCTGTCATCTCTGGATGTTGTTCTGTGTTCTGTTATTCTCACATTTCTACACAAACTGTATGTTGAAGAATGTACTTTACTGCTGGCAAGAATCTCCCAGTCTAATGTCATGCTTTATCTGTTACTAAACTCATTTTGTGACAAATTGTATGAAGAAAAAGCTGTGATTAGACATTTAAAGTAGCACAAAGGCTGCCATAATTGATTAGATTTAAAGAAGAGGAAGGATGAGATGCAAGAACACAAGAAGAAAACAGTTAAAGGGTCAAGAACAGTAAAATGTACAAGATAAGACTAAAAACTGACTGTAAACAAATCACATCCCCCCATCTGCACACATATTTGTGAGGCAGGAATACATATTTTGCAGAAAAAGCGAGTTCAGCAGGGTAAAGAAAGTTCTTCGATCTGTGTCTACTGTATCAATCTCTCTTTAATTTTGCATTCTCCTCCAGGCTTTGTGACGCAGGAAGCAGTTTTCGGCTGTGGTGCCTTGCATCAACTTTAAAAATCGCCATGAAACACAGATGGCTATTTAGTGGCCCTACAATGCTGCACATCATCAGCTTACATTTCACCCTTTTTGTTGTGTTGTTTTTGTGTTGCAAAGGACGTTTGATAGGAAAGCATCCAGCTTTTAGACGTCAAGCGCTCTCGCTGGCTTTTCTTTTGCACTTGGTTTTTAGAGCACTAGATTTGTGTGAAAATAAGAGGGAAGGATCAGTTTCCCGCTCTCCATGAAGCATCATATGTATGATAATGAAAGCGCCAATAGCCTTACTAAAAATGAAATAATCTTCAAAGATATATATATATATATATTTACTGTGTAGAAAGTGAACATTAGATTACTTCAAATGGCGATCTGCAAGGGTCAAGTCAATAAATGTTTAAAAAAAAAGTGTTGTAAGATTTGTATGAATAAATTTTTGTAAACAACAAAACAATTTCGTCTAATCTTTGAAGCCAATATCACCATAAGTTAAGACACATTTAAGAGGATGAAATCAAGTAATAAAGATTGTATTAATATAATGGAGATGGACGCTCCCTCGACAGGTTTAACAGGATGTTACATAAAGGAGACATGAAAGAAATGAAGAGAGTTTGTGGACATCACAGAGGGACACAATGAAACATCAAAAGATCACACATGAGACAAAGCAACACACACGGGGGGAAAACGATTCAATTCATGCTGAAATAACAAAAACAAGTGTGTGGATGGACGGTCAATAACCACAGGATGTTGCAGAATAAATAAGAGACAAAGGATGAGCTGTTGATCCAGATCTCTGCCCGGTTTTCACGGTGACTCAGTGGCGTTTTGGCGGAGGAGCAGTGACACCAGTTGGCCGTGCGTCCAGCTCCCCTCGGGACAGCATGAGTAAAGAGACGTGGGAGGGATGGCCGAGCCGCTCCACACACTTTACACCTCTCCAGGACTTCGGCAGTCGCCACCGAAGGCCCGCGGTACTGCTGGTGGAACAGTTGGCCGTCTCGACACTGGTACATTCACTCTGTTGTTTCGACGCGTGAAGCACAAGAGCTGCACAGAAACGAGGGGATGTATCCACATGTATTCAGATAGAAATCTTCTTATGTGTTACATCAGATCCTCTGGTGGTAAAGCTGCTGTGGGAGAAGCCATCTTCCCCCAGCATGCCTCCACATCACAGTCCTGCTTATATAAAGATTAAAGAGGACATATCAGGCTCGTTTTCTGCTGCATACTTGTATTTTGGGTTTCTACTAGAACATGTTTACATGCTTTAATGTTCAAAAAACACTTTATTTTTCTCAACTGAACCAAACTCTACGGACTCTTTGCTCCAGCTCCGCTCTCTTTGTCTGAATGCAAACTAGCCGCTCGGCAGGTATTATGCAACTGTGCTTGGTGATGTCACCACGTTACGGAAGAAAAGGCGGGACTTCAATCAAGGCGTTTCAGGCAGTTCAGGAGCAGAGATTCTCCCTTTGGCCTGGACTTATACTACTATATAAGCACAAAAGCATAATAGGACCTCTTTAAAGTTATATGGATGTGTTTTTACATAAATGTTACAGGCCGCGGTGCAGCAGCAAAACTGATCTGAAATTAATAAGATATTATATATATATATATAAATAATCATTAATTTATAAGCAGAAATGCTTCAGCTTCTTAAATGAATATTTGATAGTCATTGCAGTCTTCTGTCCTTACATCTATTTATCTCACAACTAATCATAAGAGAAAATGCCTGTAAGAAAACCTGTAAGAAAAAATGAAGTCAGAGCTGGAGCACAAAGTTAGATAAAGTGTGTTTATGATGCTTGACAGCATTAACCTCAGAACCCACATTAAAGCTCATATTGATTTTCATCTCTAGGCAGCAGCAGGATGTTAAACATACAAATCATATTTCATAATTAAAAGTGGAATAATCGCTATAATATAATGATATAATGTGTGTCGGTGTGTCTCCCTCCTGTTGAGACCTCGGGGGGGAATACCTCCACCCCCCCCCCCCCCTGTAGCCCCCCCCCCTGTAGCCCCCCCACCCTGCTGTTTCCTCCACTTTATACTCCAGATTACAGCTAATAGATCTAGAGATATCCCCCATATCTCATAATGTGTGATAATAAGTCAGCAGAAAGCATTGGAGGCTTTACACCCCCGTCTATGCCCTGAAATCTCTTTAAAGGCCGTGACTATGAGTGGTCACACACCGTGATGTTTGTTATGGGATGTCAGGCTGAGCCGTGTCTCCCCGCTGTGCGTAATAACCCCGTCTCAGACGTGATGGCAGAGCTCTCAGAGGAGCCCAGAGAGAAGATGATCAATGGGAGTGATCTGATTCCTCCGGCCCGTGCCGGACCCTTTCTTAACCCGGCTAACACAATCAGCCAGTGTTGCCAGGCAACCAGTCCCAGGAGGGTGTGTTGGGAGTGGGCGGGGCGCCGGTGGCCTTCCTGGGCACCCAAAGATCACGCAGGATATATTTCACTCAAATGGCTTCAGGCTCAGCTGTGCTGTGTTTTCCTGGCTGATAGAGACGCTCAAAGAGAGGAAGACAGAGGCTGAGTAACGTGATGTAACGTGATGTAACGTGATGTAACGTGATGTAACGTGATGTAACGTGATTTAACGTGATGTAACGTGATGTAACGCGATGCACCGTGATGCAACTTGATGCAACGTGATGCAACGTGATGATGTAACGTGATGTAACGTGATGCAACTTGATGTAACGTGATGTAACGTGATGCAACTTGATGCAACTTGATGCAACGTGATGCAACGTGATGATGTAACGTGATGTAACGTGATGCACCGTGATGTAACGTGATGTAACGTGATGTAACGTGATGATGTAACGTGATGTAACGTGATGTAACGTGATGTAACGTGATGTAACGTGATGTAACGTGATGATGTAACGTGATGTAAAGTGATGTAACGTGATGTAACGTGATGCACCGCGATGCAACGCGATGTACCGCGATGCAACGCGATGTAACGCGATGTACCGCGATGCAACGCGATGTAACGCGATGTACTGCGATGCACTGCGATGTAACGCGATGTACCGCGATGCAACGCGATGTACCGCGATGCAACGCGATGTACCGCGATGCAACGCGATGTAACGCGATGTACCGCGATGTAACGCGATGCAACGCGATGTACCGCGATGCAACGCGATGTACCGCGATGCAACGCGATGTAACGCGATGCAACGCGATGCACCGCGATGTAACGCGATGTACCGCGATGCAACGCGATGTACCGCGACGCAACGCGATGTAACGCGATGCAACGCGATGCAATGCGATGCAACGCGATGTAACGCGATGCAACGCGATGTAACGCGATGCAACGCGATGTACCGCGATGCAACGCGATGTAACGCGATGCAACGCGATGCAACGCGATGTAACGCGATGCAACGCGATGTAACGCGATGCAACGCGATGCAACGCGATGTAACGCGATGCAACGCGATGTAACGCGATGCAACGCGATGTAACGCGATGAGTCGCAACGTGTAGTGATTCATTAAAGTGCTCAGACACTAATGTTTGAACACATTAATCACTGACTGTATATAAAGATGGACGACGCGTCTCTACTTCCTCCCACTGTACAAAAGTGAAGCCAAAATATCCGGATACGGACATGCTTACAGTCAGAGGCAATGCTAACATGCTAATGTTTAGCAAGTCTAATGTTCCCCCTCTTAGTTTAGTGTAGATAAGATAAGATACCAGCACTCTGTCGTTGTTTCTATTTCAGTCAAATCCGACTCAGACTGTCTGTGTTACACGTTCAACTCCACAACCAGACTCTGAGCTTCCACCCCGGATCCCCCGCTCCTCTGGAGGCTGCGTGAGTGACAGCTTTCTGGAGGGGGAATCCACATGAAACCCTTTCATCAGTGCCCCCCCCCCCCGGGCCCGGCTTGACTGACTGCAGCACGGTGCAAAGGTTCAGCCATCATGGAAAGCTATAGCTGTATTCACACTGGTGAAGGGTGTCGTTTTATTAATGTCAGACCTCTAGCAGAAGATCCATTTGTTATGTGAGCGGACAGGATCTGACTTTGGGTCCGTTATCTTCTACCTTTGAAGGGAGGAGACATTTCTTCAGTGCTGGGTTTGGACTCGTCTTTTAAGACCAACTATAGACCAACTACAACATTTTTGTATTGAAGCTGTGAGTCACTTGCATTTTATACCAAGACTAAATCTCTTTAAGAAGGAAGTAGAATGACAAGAATGTGCACGTTGAGGTGTAAAAACGTTGACATTTTAGAGCATTCTTGAAGTGTGAGGCTGTAAATTTCTTTTTTAAAGATTGTTTTTGGCATTTTTCCCCTTTATTAGACAGATGACAGCATAGAGGCAGAGAGAGGGAGGAATGACATGCAACAAAGGTCAGAAGGTCGGATCGAACCCATTCAAACCCGTTCCATTGCAACACCAGCGCCCAGCAGCAGAGCTACACTATTCTATTGTCATATTCTACTGAAATGGCCGACGTGCTGAACAATAAAATATTATAAATATAATAAGCTATTTCAGTCCACAAAGGCAGCAGAGTTTCGTCTCTTTGCTTCCTTACTCTTCACTCTTATGTCACTTCTGGTTGCAAAAAAAAACAAGATGACGACGGCCAAATGTCGAACTGGAGGCTTCAAAACGGCAGTTCACAAACCAGTTGGTGACATCACGGTGACTACGTCCACTTCTGATATACTATATATATATATATATATATTTACTATGTCTCTGCTAGTGTCAGCATATAGCTGGACAGCGATGGCAGATCTCGTAGAAACCTATGAGTGAATGTGGGTGTTCTGATCCCAGTATAACAATTAAATGAAATATCTTCTTCTGCAGGTTTAATATAGGCTACGTTATTAAATAATTATTACACGGCTGCTTTGAATACTCGATTCTGATTGGTCAATCACGGCGTTCTGCGGTCTGTTATTCTGTATAGCAGACCGTTGCTATGTAGAACAGACCGTTGCTATGGGCGCAGCTCTGATGTCGGACTCTGGCGGACCGTTTTTGCGTCAAAATATTGATTTCTTCAGTAAGTAGCCGTGTAATAAGCGGGATAATGTACAGCTAGCAGGTCATTGTAGTGAAAGAATCCCCTTCAGGGCGATGCAGCACCCACATTATCCCTTGCAAGTTAGCCTCAGTAACGGTAGCATATATACATAACCAAAGCTTTTTGTCCTGTATCATACTTTGGCTCCAATAAAGAATGATCAGGTAACAGTATGTTTTCAGTGATGCTCTCTGTTAACAGATGAATGCTCTGTTCTGGTGGGCAGCGTATGATTTATCTGTGCTTGCGGTGAAGCTCCTGCAACAACAGAAGACGGGTATATCCACGTCAGCACGAGTGAGATGAATTAACTCCACCTCTATCTTTAGCAGGATTTAGAGCAAAGCAGCCGAACTGATTTATCACCGCCGTCTCATCGGTGTCAGATGAATGATGAACGTCTAGATATGAAAACTACCACAGCGAGACACTTAATAGCCTCCTTCTCTCTCTCTACGACCTCCTAAAGCAGTGAGCATACTGTAATGTGCAGAAGTCTGTGACTTAATTGTGTACATATCTGCCAAATCTCTGTGACCTTCTTCGTGCTGTATGCTTGTAAAGTTCCCGCCGCTGTCCTCCCTCAGTGAGGATTTCATGAGGTAATACGGCGTGCTAATGGATGGATCGATAACGTGACGTCAGTGGATGCATATTAATGGCGCTGTGGCCTGTGTGTGTGTGTGTGTGTGTGTGTGTGTGTGTGTGTGTGTGTGTGTGTGTGTGTGTGTGTGTGTGTGTGTGCTCAGTTTAGCCTTGGAGACCTACAGTAGCTCTAATGATGTGAGGAAAATGACATCAGAGGTCAGCTGACAGCCCATAATGAGTACAGCGTTCAGTCCAGATCCAGGTACATGCTCTCCTACCTCTGACCTCTGACCTCTGACCTCTGAACCCAGACTGCCGTGACGTCTGAGCCGGGAGAATGCTAATTGGGCTCTGATATAGTGTACGGTGTGCACAGGGGGGGGGGGAAGGTGGTGGAGAAACACCAGAGATGGGATGGGTGTGTGCTGCAGATGAGCTAAAAAAGATTATGGAAATAAAACTCCTTCATTATTTAGATTTGGCTCTTTGTTCAGACGGCGTCTCGTCGATATTGTTGAGAATAAAAACGACGTCAGTTAGAAGGTGAGACGAGAAGCAGAAGCTCCAACCACTTAACAAGGTAAGCTGTGAACTGCTGTCACTTCTCTCTATTCCCTGCACACACACACACACACACACACACACACACACACACACACACACACACACACACACACACACACACACACACAAACACACACACACACACATACAGAACGTGCACTGTGTAACTGAGACTACTGCAAACAAATCACCAACTGCTCGGCTTAAATGTCACATATCCACTAGTCATGTGGTCGACCACCGATATAAACCAGATACAATCTGTTAACACAAAAAGGCAACTTAATATATAAAAAATTAAATAGCAAAAGATAAAAGATAAAAGATAAATGATCAATTATCAGCCTCTGACACACTTTACTCATGTCTTCATCGACTTCTCAGTGGCGTACAAATCTAACATAAACATAAAACTGCTCAGAAAAATGGGGAAGACAACTGATCAATCTCCATGACAACTGATCTATCTCCATGACAACTGATCTATCTCCATGACAACTGATCTATCTCCATGACAACTGATCTATCTCCATGACAACTGAGCAAACAGCTGACGTGGTTAAGGCACGGTCAATGTTGAACTCCACGTGAAGACGTGAAGACGTGAACGTGAAGACGTGAACGTGAAGACGTTAAAACGTGAAGACGTGAATGTGCTTCGCCACCAGAAGAATGTTTTTTCGCCCCTTTGCTCGCATAGAATGGAAGAGAACGGGAGGAGAATTTATGTGACCGTGCATTTTTAACGTTCTTTAAAAAGTTATCGGTCGACACAGACGTTTTTAGATTTAAGATTTCTTTACTGTTAACCCCGACCAGATGACATATAAACATGCATATCGGGTTGTGTGATCGACCTGCAAGCAAACAGTTGATGACGTGACAGTTGTCGTGTTTCTGACCACCTGACGAATGGAAGTCCAATCTTCACTCTCCTTTTAGCTCTGTTTTTGGTCTACACCAACTCTCTTTAGCTGCTAAATGCTGCACTATGTTCACCAGCTGGTCTTCAACTTTGTCAATGGAAACTTTCTTGTCTCAAAACGAAAACTTGCATATAAATCTTTGTAAAAATCGAATCATTGAAACTGTGCGCGGCCAGATCTACACTGATTGTATAAAGAGTCCGTTCATTCCTCTTTCTCCACATCAGAACAGAAGTGGCTCCGGGCTGACATTTGAAGAAAAGGTTCCTGTTCTTCATCTTCATTGGAGATTTCCTCCATCAGTCTTCCCAAAGTGAGCGGTGGCCTAATGAGATCTCATGGATTCTCTTAACCCTTGTCAGCGGCTCACAGACAAACAGGTGATGAATAAGAGAGGTAATAAGATCTGACTGAAGCTCAAACTGATTTCTAAATTAGCTGCGTGACCATTCAATACAATCTGCTTTGTGGAAGACATTAATTTCCTGTCATACATGATTAGACAGCTTGTTCTGAATATTATCCTGTTAACATCATGTCGTTAACGTCCCTTTGCCAAGTCTTTGGTGTAGATTTCCTTGATGGTGCTGAATATAGTTTTCATGTTGCCCCTTAAATACCAACATGCACTGATTTATTTAATGAGTCAGCAGGTTAATGACCAAAAACAGCAGCAGGTTTGTTCCTCAGATGTTGGCCTTATTTACAGTTTGACCGCTAATCAGCAGCTAACTAACCTTTTGTCAATTAAACATCCATAATTACACTGGTGGATAATTTCTGGGTGCTTCATAAAAAGCAACGTTTTAGCCACAGATGTGAATGAGTGTGCCATCATTCATCTTCTGCTCCGCCTGTTTCATATGTATCTTTAATATCTCCAGTTACTAAAATAGAGCGTCTATCTTTAGCTGTTCACAGTTCATCTCAGCAGACAGTGACTGCTCCTGAAATAAAGTCTCTTGTCTCTCAGATTCCTCCTCCTGAGGTTAAAGCGTTGATGAAGCGATCGGGACTGGAAAGCATCGACGTCATCATTTTGTATATGATTTATATGATAAATAATAATAGAATAGAAATAATGCCAAAACAAGACATCACAGCAGCTGCAGACTTTAAAGATGGAACAAGTTGTATCCTGTTCATAAAATCTATGGTTTCCTTGAAGCTGAAAGTCTTGAAAAATGCATGACGCTCGTTTATTTGTCCCCAACACGCGCTGAAAAATCACCGCAGAGCAACAAACAAGCCTTGATGTCAGAATCAGCACCATTACTGTCTGACAGGAAGCCGCACTATTAAGCTCTGAGCTTATTAAAAAAGACTGAGCACGCCATATCTGCTGACGGCCCGGAATCATTTAGTAAAGCCTTTCTCTTTAGTGTTTGGAGACATGTGGAGGGGCAGCACCCACGGGTGTCATCCTATGCACTTTCTGTTCTTCCTTATGTCCTGCTGCTCCATTTGAACCCATCTAATGATCTCATATATTTGTTGGACGGCTTAGGAGAGACTCACGAAAGAGCCGTTTCTTAGACGGATGATCACATTGTGATGATAACATATGGTGTGAGGAGAAAGTGGTAATAATGAAGCATTTGTTTCTCAAGCTTATATTCTAAAGGTTGTTAGTGATGATGCAACAGAGTTTTTATAATTACGAGGCCTTTCCTACAGTCCCGATAAAGGATGGAGTGAGCAACATGGTTCCATTATAACACAGTGATTTGTCTCTGGAGGAGCTGCGGCTGTTTGTGCTAATTCACTAAATTAAATGTTCTTATAATCAAACTTTAATAATATAATCAAACTTTGTTTGACCAGTTCAGCACATCTGTTTTAGAGACGTATCCAGTCCAGATGTGAGTGACGACACTGGAAACATCTGCTGGGACGAATCACAGTCACTCCTGACCATTAAATCTAATTCATACATCAGATTTACGTCTGTTTGAGACCAGATCACGAATCATCCACCGAGTAACACACGTCGTACAATTCAGTAACTATTTACCAAACTATCTTTAAAGGACCAGTGTGAAGGATTTGGTGACATCTAGTGGTGTGGTTGCAGATTGTAACCAACTGATTACCCCTCCGCTCACTCCTCCTTTTACAAGACTGCGGTAACGTGAGCCGCCAAGTGCAAAACCGTGGTAACGCCGTTCACCTCGCTCAGATGTCATCCATACCATAATAACACTACTTTAGGAGCAACGGAAGTCAGACGGCGGCTGGCGGTACCACGGAGAACTATGGTGAACTACGGAGAACTACGGTGAAATACGGAGAACTACGGTGAAATACGGAGAATTACGGTGAAATACGGAGAACTAAGGAGAACTACAGTGAACTACAGTGAACTACGGAGAACTACGGAGAACTACGGAGAACTACAGAGAACTACGGTGAAATATGGTGAACCACGGTGAACTACGGAGAACCACGGTGAACTACGGAGAACTACGGTGAACTACGGTGAACTACGGTGAACTACGGAGAACCACGGTGAACAACGGTGAACTACGGAGAACTACGGAGAACTACGGAGAAATACGGAGAACTACGGAGAAATACGGAGAACTACGGTGAACTACGGAGAACTACGGAGAACTATGGTGAACAACGGAGAACTACGAAGAACTACGGTGAACTACGGAGAACTACGGAGAACTACGGTGAAATGCGGAGAACTAAGGTGATATACGGAGAACTACGGAGAACTACGGTGAACAACGGAGAACTACGAAGAACTACGGTGAACTACGGAGAACTACGGAGAACTACGGTGAACTTCGGAGAACTACGGTGAAATACGGAGAACTACGGAGAAATACGGAGAACTACGGAGAAATACGGAGAACTACGGTGAACTACGGTGAACAACAGAGAACTACGGTGAACTACGATGAACAACGGAGAACTACGGAGAACTACGGTGAAATACGGTGAACTACGGTGAACTACGGAGAACTACGTCGGCCTTCAGGTAACGTTAACAACGTGAAAGTCTCTCCGTAGAGAAACTGTTCCTTCAAGTCTTACCAAGGACTCCTCTTTATTTCCCCACAGCAGACAGAGTAATACCAGGAAGTCTCACAGCTGCTATAACATGCTTACAATTCACCCACTGCCCGTCATTACTTTACAAATTCATTCATACAAACATTATTCAAACATTGTTCACAGTGAATAGTGTATTACCAGAATGCAGAGGGAGGCAAGTTAGAGACTCTTGAGATTTGGTCCTCTGAAGCCTCTCAGATTAAAGAATATTACCATTTTCTGTACTGGTTTTCTCTTCTCATATAGATGCTTTTCATATACGATGCCTGAAAAACAATCAGAGTGAAGAAGTGTCACCTATGATGAAAGATAATCTGCTGTCAATCATCTTCTACATACTCTGCATGTCTGTCATACGGTGGATTTCTTTATCTCCTCTTAGGAGCGGCTCTATGGATGATTGCTAGCGTTGGTCTGTTGGTCTGTTGACATCAAATTTTGGACATTTTGGAGCAATTTCCGCTCATTACATGCATACCGTCTTTTCAAAATAAACTTCTGTCTTCACAGGAAACAACTTGGTTAGGTTTAGGCAACAAAAGAAATAAGTTAGGTTTAGGAAAAGATCGTGGATTGGGTTAGAATAACTATGGAGGTGTAATTACTTAAGTACGGAAGTAACGTGACAAATAAATCAACAATGACTTCTGGTTTCACACAGAACACGAACAGCAGCCTCCATCCCCCCCGACCTCCTCCCTACACAGCGTTTCTCTTTTTACTTCCTTCTTCACAATTACGTGGAATACATACAAGTTGATTTCAAGGGAATATATACAACTTACATCCATGGCTGTAAACTCAGCTTTTGTTTTTGCATTTTGTCTGATATGAATACACAGCTCAGCGTCAGGCAAAAGCGTGCAATAAGAACGCTGTTCTTGCTTTAGGCGTTTCATTTGTAGCTACACATGAAGTCTGTACTGACTGCAGTGTAAATTTGCTACGCTCAGAGCTACGACTAAGCTAAGAATGCTTACGGTGTGTGGGAGGAGAGGCAGATGGGTCCAACAAATACGGGACCAGGAGACCGTTGTCTGAGACCGGTGTTTTGTTTTGTAAGTTACGTTAGTGACGTGTTTTTCTTGTGACGTGTTTTCCGTAATTATTTTATGTTGCTTCCGTACATATTGTACTTAGTTTACATACTTATTTTAAGGTCAACCATGACGGTTTTCCTAAACCTAAGCGAGTGGTTCTGTTGACCCGCTATCCTCTGGTGGACCGGCGAGTCTATTACATGCTTGGACGTGATACCGGGTTGGAAGACACAGTGTTGTGTTGTGTTGTGTGTGACTTATTATTCATTATAAAACTAATGAAGACTCGATTTAAAAAGCAGTGTGAGAAAAGGGTTCTGAGGTTCCCCGGTAGCTCAGCTGGTAGAGCGGGTTTCTCGTGTAGTACCGAGGCTACCGAGTCCTCACCGCAGCGCTGAGTCTGAATCCGACCTGTGGCCTTCTGCTGCATGTCGTCCGCTCTCTCCCCCTTCCAGTCTATCTATCCTGTATATCTAATAAAGGCAAAAAGGCCAAAATATAAAACTCATCTTAAGAGAAAAAGGTTCTCATGAGGCATAAAAGCTATGTTTAAAAAACCCGAAGGAGAAACCACTTGAAAACTAAAGTTGATGACTTACTGAGCACACAAATAAGATGACCTTAGATATAATAATAGGTCATAGGTGATCTCTTCATGAGGCAGCTTGAATACCATGAAAATGTCTTATTAATAAGAGGAATATGAGACAATTTGACAGCAACCGTCAGTCCATTTCTAAACCTCCCCTTCACCGAAGCTGTGTTGTAATTTTCAACAACTAATTATCACATACAGTTAAAGTTCGTACCAGAATGTGACCCTGAGGTGGTTTTCCACGATCCGAGAGGTGGACGTGTTATTAATAGTGCTCGTTACAGTCTGTGTGTTCTTGGGGAGACATTTTCATTTGTCCACAGCGATGCCTCTCTAGTGACGGTGACCTCACCCTGAATCTCATCAGCTCATAAACCCCAAGAGGATCCGCTCAAACAAAGACCAACCTGGAGGAGAAAAGACTCCAACGTTTTATCACCTGTCGTGTAAATTACACATTAGTGTTCTGCTGGTTAAAAAATGAATAAAAGACTCAGTGAGCTCGGTGTAATTATATCAGATCCCTTCATGTGTAATTGAGACGATGCATCTTGAGTGTTTTCTTCTCCTCGTCTCTGTTTTGTAGGACTTGCTCATTATTGGTCCATTCAATGCAAAGGGTGTTATGGTGTCAAATGAGATTTGTCTCACCATAACAAGAAGTAATTGGTCCAGGCTCTCTGTGTAATTTACTCTCAGCCAGCGAGGCTACATGGCTTTATGGTGAATAATTGCTGCTGTCTGGCTCACTACTGTTACGGGTAACATGAGTGTGGAGCTCCTGCAGCTCGGAGGACAATGACCCTCCAACGCTCAGCTCTTCTAATCTGCACTCATGTCTTGTTTGGAGCTAAATATCTTCTTTTTTTTTATTACGTAAATCCAGTTATTTATATGAGAAGTGAAAACGAGTAAATATTTGATGAAGTCATGAAAGGATTTATGCTTCTTTCTGCCAGGATATTATCTCCCTATAAAACTTGAATTTAAAAGTTCACTCCTGGCAAGTTTGTATTTATGAAACTCTTTAAACCACATCGCCGTCCTCTTGGTGATAAACAATGAAGGTGAATGATTCCATGATCTAATTTAATGCCCATAATGTCCTCATAGGACAAGCTCACAGCACTATGGATAATACAGGCTCACAGACGTTTTAATAATCCAGTTCCTCCACAGAGACCTCTCGGATCACCTCGCTGTATACTGATGAACTGATGGGAGTCTTG
Source organism: Sebastolobus alascanus (assembly GCA_916701645.2). Classification (NCBI taxonomy): domain Eukaryota; kingdom Metazoa; phylum Chordata; class Actinopteri; order Perciformes; family Sebastidae; genus Sebastolobus; species Sebastolobus alascanus. Next base: position 850,055 of record CAKAOJ020000171.1, read on the forward strand.
CCATTCATATGAAAGAGGAGGAATATTAAGTGCAGATTTTCTTTGTCTGGTAGATCGTCATTAATCACCATATCTGTACCCCAAAAATAAAATTACATTTTTCCTCCTAATGTCTACAAAACTGCCAGTTTCTTAGTGTTTCTGTGTTTAATGTAATTCTTTTCTTTTCAGTTAGTCTTTTATTAAAGATGAGAAAATGATCAATCAATTATCAAAACATGTACATACACAATATTATGTAAAAAGCAAAGAAAGCATATTGAAATGTGTTCACCAATGAGGCTATTTTGAGACCGACATCTTAATAAAATACATCTGAGACCGAGAGAATCTTTAATTATTTGTGCACAAGCATGCTGAAGAAGTTGAGTATAAACAGGTCATTTCTATATCATCCGTTAATGATACGGACTACAAATAAATTTAGAATAAGAGTGGCTAACGTTTCCTTTAAGAGACTGTTGTTAGGTTTTATTGGACTTTTACTTTAGCATAAAAAAAGAGTCATGACATGCAGTAGAGTCGACTATGCTGTAAAACCTTTGATGCTCCTCATGTTAGTTGTTCCTTAACACATCCTGTCCAGACGGAGACTTTCAGTGGGTAAGAGTGAGGGAATGTTTAGAAATACACCGGAGGGTTTGATCACATTGATCTCTTTGTTTTCTTCACAGGAGATGCAGAGTCGGACCCGAACACAGATCAACAGACGAGGAAGCAGCAGGAAGAGTTCAATGATTTATTGACAAAATAAACTTACAAACTTCAAACGGAACCACCAGCTCTCGGTCTGAGGACGGATGAGCCTCTGGGGGCAAAGGGATGTATATCTGGAGTTCTGGTGTAGCCAGCGGGTATCGGTCTGATGACAGATGAGCCTCTCGGGGTCAGGAGGCTGTATATCTGAGGTTCTGCTGTAGTGTAGCCAGCAGGTATCCGGGCCAAGACTTCCTTTTCTGTGCGCTGCTCGTTGTTTACAGTCCGAACTTGAGACGTGAGTTTGAGTTGGGAAACGCCGTGTGTGACCGGATTGTTTCACCAGTAGTCAGATCACGAGCTCATTTTAAACCAATAAAAAGCTGAATCATCATCAGACGATAGCCGATGCGTTCCGCCTCTTTTGCTCTCCACACGGACCGTTTACCTGCATTCAACCTAAACCCGCTCAAACATGATGGGTCAATACTACTCGGACTACAAACGGAAACCAGAACTCTCCTGATGCCAAAATCTGGTCCCGTTGCTCCAGATTCTACATGTGAATGCAGAATCTGTTCATAGAGATTCAATAAAGCAGAAGGTCTGGCAGGCAGGTAATGGAACAAAAACTATGAACAAGCACAGAGAAAAATAGAAAAACAAGACAGTAGGAAGAAGAGCTGGAACGCTATAGACACTCTACTCTAGGGGAACAAATACAAACTGGCAGAGAAGAAAGGAACTGGGTCGGTATTGGTACTGTAGTGAATGACTGATTAGGGAAGTGGGAACAGGTGAGCAGGAGGTGAGCTGACTGCAGCACTAACGAGGGACAGGTGAGACTAATCAGGACGGGGAAGACAACCAGAACCATAGACTGTGTAAGATATGGACGTGTTCTCCGTGAGGAAGTGGGTTTCTCCAGCTGGTACTGACGACACAGCCTCCCTCGCTGAGCCGGGCCCGGTGATGCAGCAGAGCAGACCCGGTACGGCACCGTTACCTAATCTTAAACCTTAATGTATTTTAAATGAGTGAGTTATATAAAGATTCACCTCCAGTGTAGTTGTCATTATCTGTAGTGTTCCAGGCTGTAAACATGTTTCTTTCTGCTGTAAAGTCGAACGTTTTAACCGGAGACTGACTCGCTGTTGGACCCGGCTTCAAGAGGCCATTCGATGAACCGGAGCGCTTGGGAAGAACGCACAAAGACAGGAAGTGAAGTGATCTGAAACAACAGGAGAGGTGAGTAATAAAATAAAACTAAACATGAATGATATGAATACATGAAACAAAGAAAAACCTCAGGAGCAGGTGGATTAAAACACTATTATAACACTTTGGACAGTTATGAGATTATGACAGTTATTGGAAATTAGTACAATTAGTTCTTATAGCCTTTCCAAGCACTTTACACAATGTTCCTCTCATTATACTTTTATAATCCCTCCAAATTAAAAACATATGTTGTTTGTCCATTTCCTCTGGAAGGACGGTAGGTCGACAACATTTGTCTGTGCCTTCAGAAACCTCTGAAGAATAAATCCGTATTATGAAGTGACAACGCCATGGTTACGGTTTGGTTATGCTGAGGCACAAAGAGGACTTGGATAGCTTCAAGGAAAGATTATGGTTTGGGTTGAAATTCCTAATTGGCAATTCTTGTGTTACAGTAATAGAAACGGAGACAGAAAGTTAACTGTCGTTGGGAAACAGGAAGCAAACATTTGACTCTAAAATCTGACATTTTGTTCCATCCGTCCACCGAGTCTTCATCTCTGTGGATCACACAAGTCTGAAACAATCCGACAGTTACATTCTGGGTCGGGCTTGCTCGGGCATGCTTCTAACTCTTGGTGTGAGAGGTGCCGGAGCAAATTTGGAGCAGAAGATATGGCGACGCTCAATTTAAAAAGAAAAAAATCTGCTCTGTGCTCCATCCAGAATCCTTCCACTCACTTCTCCTCCGGTCACTCGGACAATGTTTGTTCAAGATCAGGGTGCAAAAAGGATCGATTGACTGGAGAAGTTTCTACTTGGTACTGGGTTATTTTGGTACTGATACGGATGTCATTTTTGGGGATGCTGTAATTTTTCTTGGGAGGAAAGTCTTAATTATTTCCAGTTTGACTCATATTCTCACTTGTAATAAACTAACCTACAACGCAGACTGCTTGACAGAGAAACTACATTTTATGGTAATGTAAACAGTAAAAGTGCTCAAATTTAAACAAACACCAACACTCCAAATATTCAGCCTCATGTCATTGACCTGTTGAGGTCCGTACTGTAGAGCCGGACCTCCGGTACACCTGTCTCCGGGCCCTGCTGGTATATTGATGGGCTCGGCTCGGATCAGAGTCCTTCACTGTCTGCTGGAGATGTCCTGGTTATACATGCATCACAAAGTTTTAGCTTAGGGGTAAGATTTGAATAAAAATGTCACAACTGATTTAGTGATAAAAAATGTTCCTGTCTTTGTGTGAAATAATTTAGCAGGTTTTTCACAATGAGGTTCACCTCCGATGTGACATTGCTGCATCTCAGAAACAGCACAGTGAAGCTTCATTTGGGGCAGCGGCTTGGAAATGTGATATTCAGAAATGACTTATTTATAGGTTATATATCTTATTCAAAACTGTGATAATAACTTCCCTACTGGAACTACACACATATCAGTTTCAGAGTTAGTTTATTCAACATGCAATAAAAATAAACTAGCTTTCATTTTAGATGCTCCCAATAATTTCCAGATGAACTTTGACAAATCAGAAGGTTAAATGTGAAGGCCACACACTGTTTGCATGGCGGGAGCTCATTTCTGTGTTTGACAGCTGTGATTGACAGTTTTGGCTCCTTAGTGCCAAAAAAGTTATTTTTGCAATGCTAACCGCGGCGCAGCAGGCACATGCTTGAGATGTGGCATTCAATGCCGAGAGGAAAAACTGCTGCTGCGCCTCATTAGTTGTTTGGTGTCTAAATGTTTGAAAAGTCGCTTAAAATCTTTGATCCTGAAGAGGTCAAAGAATTTGCAAATAGCAGATTTGCTAATTGTGTTAAATGTGACATTGAATTATGCTGCAGTGTTGTTCTCCAGTGTCATTAGCTCTCCTTCTGAAGAGATTTAATTACAGATACAGTTAATTAGGGAAAGATCTAACCTTATTAATGTTGAACAACTCCTGCAACCCTGGAATAAGTAACCAGTTAAACGTTTTGTTCTCCTGTTCATGATTTGAAACGTATCTATCGATTAAAAAATAAATGCTTAATTGTGAGCTATTTGTAGCAAAGACAAAAGTGACATGATTAAAGAGATCCTATTATACCTTAGTGCTTACCCCTCTCCTTTAGTGTGTTATAGAGTTTTTGTGCATGTAAAAGGTCTGCAAAGTTATAAAGCCCAATTAAACTTGCTTTAAGTCCCGACTTTTCTTCCATAACGTGGTGATGTCACTAAGTAACACATTTGCATAACGGGTAGTTTGGATGCCCTCAAACAAAGCTCGTCCCCGGTGGCCAAACGGCTAGTATGAATAGTCCTTATTTAAATAATTAGGTCCTACAAGTTGTAAAACGCAATAATAACCGAATCCAGAGTTATTTCTCTTCCTCTGTTCATGTGAATGAGATCCAGACCGAGGCTGGAGAGAGTGCTGGTACGAGGAGTTAAAGGAAACACTACTGCTCCTGCTCTTTGGGCCCAATGGATGCAGAAGATCGCCGGATGATCCGGTTCTTTATCACTCGGCAGTCGAGTCACTTTGGCTTCATGCTCCACTGAGCGACTTTCATCGTAACGAACTGCCTCCAACGCTGGATCCGGTTCTCTTTATCCGAAGTGTTTGGTTCGGTTGACCCGGAGCCGGTATGAGAAAAGTAAAGCGTTTTTTTAACATTAAATCTTGTAAACATGTTCTAGTAGAAACCCAGGATACAGCATGTCCTCTTTAAATGAACAATGGCAGAATGACGTGTGTTGCATGTTGCAGCGCTGCACATCTCCTCATGTCTGTTAATCTCTGCGACACCGAGACACTTTAATGAGCAACATATCTGTTTGCGTGCTCGATGTGTTCACGGTTGCCCCCGGCGATGCCTTGATATCACTTACTGTATGGATCAGGTGCTTGTGGAGCCGGATGAGCTACCGTGAATTGAGGGGGCCATGACAGTAATTTACTCGTGTCCATTCATTACCTTCATTAAAGTTAGAGAAGCAGACACATGCTCGCTGTCTGATTCATCCCGTCAATCACAGCAACGATAGGACAGTCGATTACGCTCCCTCCTCCAATCAGATTCATTCTGCTCTGTAGATGACGTATGCAGGACTCATCTGTTGAATCACTGACCTGCGTTACGTCTTTAACTTGTTAAATAAAAATCATCAGAATCTGTATTTCCTCATTTCTGACTTCTTGTCAGCATGTGAGCTTTAGAAGTGAACTTTCATTTATTGAGTGTGTCCGAGCCGCTCCAGAACATCATCGGGTTCAGTGTTTGTCTGGACGACGGAGAGTTACTGAGGTGTTCCTGCTGAGTTCAGGTAAACGGGACACGGAGTAGATATTGAACCCGTTCTCATCCTGATGCTGGTCAGTTCCCCTCGGCGTCACTTTCTAACACACTGAAGCGCGTCAGACTCTGGCGCTCCGCTGCGGTCGCAGTAAACGTGTGGTCAACGTTGTAAATTTCACTTAGTTTGGTTTAGGAAAACAGATTGTGGTTTGGGTTAAAAATGCTACGTTTGTATTAATGTTGTGAACACAAAGACAAACAATATGTTGGTTTCACATGAACAGCGCTCTCCTGGTTGAAGTCCTTCCTCCCGAAACCGTCTCCGTGCTTTTTAAGTTGTGGTTATACTTTCTGCGTCCATAAATCTTGTCATCAGAGGGTGTACGCATAGGCTCTGTGCGGACGTCCATGTAGCCTTCCGGCATTTTGTTGTGACAGCGCGGACTCCTCCTGGAGTCGTCCGTTCTCGTCCGTACTCGTCCGCGTGGCCACTACATTACAAGTAGTAGCATAGCGATCTTCTGCGCATGTGTCCGTGTTGTACGCAGCGGTCCGTTTGGGATGATAACCGAGGATTTATACAGAACAACGAGGCGGAATAACACCGCCTTGAACAGGTGGTGTGAAAGGAGCAAATGACAATGCTGATGTTTACCATCTTAGTTTAATGTGTTATTGGGCTAATAGTGCTTCCACCAACGTCAGCACAATACTAGGAGGAATATTTATTCGTATACAGTATAATAGAGAAGCCTTGAGGCTGAGCTGGCTGTCAGGATGAGGAGGAGAGAGCTTGATAGGAATTAAGGCTCTGTTGGTGGAAACCCCAGCAGTGTCGACCGCAGGAGGCTAATTGGTCTTTGCCATTTAGCACATGGTCGGTGGAGGTGAATGGACGAGTTCCCCCGTGTGCTTTGACCTCCAGCTTTAAAAGAGCAGAGAGCAGCGTGAGAGGAGGCAATATTTCCTTACAGTTTAATTAGATGGACATGTACATACATACTTCATCTTATTGAGCAGCCTTTGTTCTCTGTTATTGTCGGGGTAATACCTCCCACAATTATCAACATAGTATGAAGGAATTCTCTATAACATTAAATTAACAACCCCACAACTAACGTCATCACATTTTCATTCAAATGCTGATTGGTGCATGGAAATATGTGACTTTTTTTCCAATAGAGCCTCTTCCCCCCTCCAAGTAATTAAAAAACCAAGGACAGAAACAGAAAAACAGAAATGTCTCATGTGAAATATTAAAATCTGTTCTAATATTAGTGTTTCCTTGTAAGACCAAATCATTCATGGTTCGACTCTGACTGAGAACAGATTGGGGTTTTTCAGGGTCTTTTTTCTCTTTAGGCATTTATGAAATTGGTTAAACTTTACTGTATTATTAAAATTGGATATTGTTCAGTGTTGGCTGATGTTTCCAAATTATTTTTGGTTGTCGAATGTCCAGCAACAAGTCAATTTCTGCTCATTACAGGCCTCGTCTTTTCAAAATAAACCAAACAACTTGGTTAGGTTTAGGCAACAAAACTACTTAGTTAGGTTTAGGAGAAGATCGTGGTTTGGGTCAAAATAACTACGGAAGTGGAATTACTTAAGTAGGAAAGTTACGTGACAAATAATGTTGACTTCTGGTTTCACACAAGGTACGAACAGCGGTCTCCTTGCGAAAGCGTGTTTTTAGATACGAATTGACTTTGTGGAATATATACGAATTACAGCGCATTACTTTTATATCTACGAACGGTGTATGAGAACAGCCTGAATACGGATATATCAACATGTACAATGAAACTTGGTGGTTGCTGTCGATACTGGCTGTGAAGTCGTCCTTTCCTTGAGCGACTCCAAAAACAATCATCAGTCCTTCTTCAATGCAAAAATACAGCACATTGTAATGTTGAACCAACGCTAACACATATGCAGCTTTAACAGTCTGAGTAATGGATATCATCCACATTTACTCTGTATGGTGTGTAACAACAAGGCATTCATTGGAAATAAATATTTTTAAAACATATCCTCTGGTGTTATCCACAACAACGATGCTGTGTGTCTCTTTAAAGAGGACCTCTTATGTTTTTGTGCTTTCCCCTCCTTTAGTGTGTTATATTGTTTTTTGTGCATGTAAAAGGTCTGCAAAGTTAAAAAGCCCAAAGTCCATGCCAACGGGAGAAACACTGCTCCTGAACTGCCTGAAACACCTCGACTGAAGTCCCGCCTTTTCTTCAGTAACGTGGTGATGTCACCAAGTACCACATTTGCATAATACCTGCCCAGCGGCTAGTTTGGCAAAACCTCAAACAAAGCTAGTTAGAGCGGAGCTGGAGCGGAGTAAACATGCTCGAGTACAAACCCAAAATACAAGTATTCACCTGAAAATTTGCATAATAAGTCCTCTTTAATGTTGAGTCTCATTCTCAATCATAGTTTTTGCAGCAGATAATTGTTAAATGGCAACCAATCAGCAAATAGTAGAAACACTTAGTGTCCACTGTATGCTACTGTACTGTAGTGTGTATTCATCTCTGTAAAAACAGCCTGTATGTTCTGCACACGCTTTCACAATGCACATTTCAGAGCTGTTGGGTTTTGACCTGCTGGCATTTCTGGAGGCAGAGCGGGACAGATCAGCCTCCCTGCTGGGCTACAAGGATCTCACTGAGTCATGTGTGTGTGTGTGTGTGTGTGTGTGTGTGTGTGTGTGCGTGCGCGCACACTGTAGTTTTCCCTCATTGTCACCAGTTACCACCAAGCCTGTCATCCTCAATCAGCTCACTGTGCCTGAGATCATTAAATGCTCGGTAGCTGCGAGAAGCTAAAGATCAGGAAACAAACTGTGTGTAATGATGCTGCTGTACATGTCAAATCAGAAAGGGGAAGAAATTACACATTTCCTCCACCTCCAGATAGGATTTAACAAAGCAAAGCCTCTCGTGGTGAATAACCTCAAACCTCTAGTGTGCAGCGATACACTCAGAAAATAATAAACCAGATATGCTAAACAAAGCTGGTTTGAAAATATATTATGCCTTCTGCACATGTGTTACTTCTCTCTCTTGAGACACACAACCATGTGTGATATTCTCCAAGTCTTATTGTACATTGTATGGAGGAAGTGTTTTTATTTGTTGTGTTTTAATGCTTCATACATTTATATGGAAGTTTTCTTTTGTTGTTTAAATCTGAGTTACTGCAGCAAGGAAGTGTTGATCCTTGATTATACTTCAGTCCTCAACAGCCAGACTATTTCAGCCTTATTTCATCACAACCTTAATCATTTCATCATTTACTCCAAATATCATCAAACATTCAATCAATATGAGACAGGATTACAAGTTTAGACTCAAGTCCAGATTCCCAGAGGAGATATGACGAACACCGATACTGTTCAGATTCAGGGATTTCTGCTGCGTCGAGGGCTCAGGAAGAGAGTTAAACAGCATCATAAAGCTGCTATACCGTATATCCTTATGATAAAACACAACTTCTCTTGGAGGTACAAATTATTCCATTTGTTTTTAAAAACGGCTGGAAGATGCATGGCGTCTCATTATGTGTGAAGAGGAATAGATGTCAGCCTGTTCTCTCTTAAGTTCAGATGTCACTAACTTTAAGTAATGGATCACGCTTTTGGATTCAAGCACTAAAGTCTGGAGATAAATGCTCATCTGCAAAAACTGCCATGCACACCACCAGAAAACTAACAAAGCTAAATAATGTTATCTACATTTTGTCTGAATCAGTACGTACTACTAATATATTCTGTGGTTTTGAATAGAGCAGACGGATCTCTTCCACAAGAGCCAGAGGAACGTCTGTGGACGTATAACAGTTAAAAGTCATGGAGTTATAGATCATAAATTATACAGTAGTGGTGCAAACCTTTGATATTAATTGAGTTTCTTTCCCTTTAAAACGAGTTGACCTTTGCATTAAAAGCGATTCACTAAATTATATACTTAAATTTGGCTAAACTTTCAAAAAGACAAAGAACGTGGTCATACAAAAGCATAAACCTTTATTGGAATATTTTGAATATAAACTGATAGAAACACGTCTCTCTTGTAATAATTAGACATTAAAATGTAATAAAAAACATTTCCCTTGCGACATTAATGCTTTCCTCAGTCAAGTATTTGGTTTCATTAAGCCGTGTCCACCTGCCACGTTTCCAGCTCATTAGCAGCTCACTACTTCAGCGTGCTGCTTGAGCGTGCAGTGAGCGATAAACACAATGCATCATGGGAGAATAGGTGACCAGTCCGGCTCTGCAGAGGAGGTGTTGTTGCTTACGGATGAGCACCAATTAGCATAAAGTTGCTTTCTTTCCATTTTAAACCTGTAATGTGAGGAAATATGGTATAAAACCTCAAAACAAACATGCTGTTAAATAACTGAAGTATCTTAAAGAGATTAATATTAATATTTGTGTTAAGAACAACTCTCCTGCCTGCATACATTATTAATATCCATCATTACTCTTCCTGCCTTCTTCCACGCTGGCTAACCTCGTCCTCAGTGTCAGACAGTTCAAGAGATTCAACATCTTTCACAGAAGACATTATGAGCAACCAATTAGTACAAAAGTAGATTGCAATGATTTCCATCAAGACTGGAAAAGAAAATGAGACACTACGCAGTAAATTAACATTCATTTACTGATGTAAAGACAGCATCATCCCGCTAAACCCACGCACACTCATCCATTCAGTCAAGGCCGACCGCCCTCTATTGATCTGCTGAAGAACGTCGTCCTTTCACTATTATCTCTCAGCTGAATGGATGTATTGCAGCAACAAACTACAGAAAATACTGTGGAAAAATAAAGTGAAAGGTGTGCGTAGGAGGCGATGCTGTCTATATCTGTCACTGGATGGCTGGACGTCTACACAGGAATCGCTTTAAATTGTATATACTGTAAATAGGGTGACCATATTTTTAAGTGTACAGCTTGTTCATGCTTATGGACACACTTTAGGCATTTTCATCAGGATGGGGGCAATTATTTCAGTGCTTAACACACCTACCGAGCGCACCTTTCAACACCATGGAAACCAAAACTGTACTGTCAATTACGTTACGAGGGAAACGAATTTTAGCACGTATTTCATTTGTTTTAGACGTATCACAATGTGTTCGTATTGATAGTCCGCGGAAGTCCGCGTAGGGAGGAGGTCGGGTCGGTGGATGGAGATGCTGTTTGCGTCCCGTGTGAAACTAAAAGTCAGCATTCACTTATTTGAGATTTGTGTTTTTTCACAAGACCTAACAAAGTAGTTTTGTTGTCTAAAACATAACAAAGTAGTTTTGTTGTCTAAAACATAACAAAGTAGTTTTGTTGTCTAAAACCTAACAAAGTAGTTTTGTTGTCTAAAACATAACAAAGTAGTTTTGTTGTCTAAAACATAACAAAATAGTTTTGTTGTCTAAAACATAACAAAGTAGTTTTGATGTCTAAACATAACAAAGTAGTTTTGATGTCTAAACATAACAAAGTAGTTTTGTTGTTTAAAACATAACAAAGTAGTTTTGATGTCTAAAACATAACAAAGTAGTTTTGTTGTCTAAAACATAACAAAGTAGTTTTGTTGTCTAAAACATAACAAAGTAGTTTTGTTGTCTAAAACCTAACAAAATAGTTTTGATGTCTAAACATAAAAAAAGTAGTTTTGATGTCTAAACATAACAAAGTAGTTTTGTTGTCTAAAACCTAACAAAATAGTTTTGTTGTCTAAAACATAACAAAGTAGTTTTGATGTCTAAAACATAACAAAGTAGTTTTGTTGTCTAAAACCTAACAAAATAGTTTTGTTGTTTAAAACATAACAAAGTAGTTTTGATGTCTAAAACATAACAAAGTAGTTTTGTTGTCTAAAACCTAACAAAATAGTTTTGTTGTCTAAAACATAACAAAGTAGTTTTGATGTCTAAAACATAACAAAGTAGTTTTGATGTCTAAAACCTAACAAAATAGTTTTGTTGTCTAAAACATAACAAAGTAGTTTTGATGTCTAAAACATAACAAAGTAGTTTTGATGTCTAAAACCTAACAAAGTAGTTTTGTTGTCTAAAACCTAACAAAGTAGTTTTGTTGTCTAAAACATAACAAAGTAGTTTTGTTGTCTAAAACATAACAAAGTAGTTTTGTTGTCTAAAACCTAACAAAATAGTTTTGATGTCTAAACATAAAAAAAGTAGTTTTGATGTCTAAACATAACAAAGTAGTTTTGTTGTCTAAAACCTAACAAAATAGTTTTGTTGTCTAAAACATAACAAAGTAGTTTTGTTGTCTAAAACATAACAAAGTAGTTTTGTTGTCTAAAACCTAACAAAGTAGTTTTGTTGTCTAAAACATAACAAAGTAGTTTTGTTGTCTAAAACATAACAAAGTAGTTTTGATGTCTAAAACATAACAAAGTAGTTTTGATGTCTAAAACATAACAAAGTAGTTTTGATGTCTAAACATAACAAAGTAGTTTTGTTGTCTAAAACCTAACAAAATAGTTTTGTTGTCTAAAACATAACAAAGTAGTTTTGTTGTCTAAAACATAACAAAGTAGTTTTGTTGTCTAAAACCTAACAAAGTAGTTTTGTTGTCTAAAACATAACAAAGTAGTTTTGATGTCTAAACATAACAAAGTAGTTTTGTTGTCTAAAACATAACAAAGTAGTTTTGATGTCTAAACATAACAAAGTAGTTTTGTTGTCTAAAACATAACAAAGTAGTTTTGTTGTCTAAAACCTAACAAAATAGTTTTGTTGTCTAAAACATAACAAAGTAGTTTTGTTGCAGCTTTGTTTTGTTTTGTTTCAGTTTCGTAGTCATTTTAAGATAAACCTGATGTGTTGTTTTTTTTTACTAAACCTAACCAAGTAGTCTAGTTTTGTTGCCTGAACCAAACTTTGCATGTTTGTGATATATATAATATTACTGAAGACATTGTTTGACTCTATTCACTGCTTATATATCTTAGTAGCCAACGTGGGCTGGATGTAGATGGTTTTCTTTTATTCTATCAGGAATGTTTTCCATGAGCAGTCAGCCTAAGAGAGACACTGCTTCGACTGAATAAAATGTAAAAGTGGGGAAAAAATATTCAATACTACAACTTGAGTCAAAGCCGAACCATGCAGGAGTAGAAGTAATTAATGTGAGCAGGAGGGATGATTAGAAAGGAAACCTGGTGGCATCTAGAGTCTTTAAATTAGCTGGGCGATCAGAGACGGAGCTCAGCTGTGTTTAGTGATGATTAAAAGGAAACAGCTGCAGTGAGTTCTCACACTGCTGGAATCTCATCAACAACTACATCTACCTGCCAGGTTGATAACACCTAATATCTCCAAAGGGAGAGTATTCATAATTAAATAGTAAAGAAAAAATACAAGCTTGGCTGTCGATATCACACCCCAGACCGGTTTGAAAAAGCCTGAACTTCTGGTTTCTATGGCTACTAATATTCATCTTCCTGATAAAACCTGGATATTGAGGAGTTTGAATACAGAACAGTCGTCACTGAAAGAATGCAGCGAGCACAGCTGAATGGAAATCACACAAAGCTTGCTAAACATGATTCAGTACAAATCAATAGAAACCCAAGGTCAGCCTTTCGTCGGGTGCTATGAATGAAAAAAGTCGATGTGCATATAGCGTGGTGTTCAGAAACAAGGATCTCATGGATCATTGAAGTCCACCACACAGGGACGGACCTCCAGGTGTTCCTGCAGCGGACAGGTGGACACAACCGCTCTAAAGCACTGTTTCATCGAAGGCTCTTTGATTCTTCAGCCGCAGCTGACATCGCTGCATTTTAGTGACAAACTCAGAGCAGGAGGTCGGAGGCTTTGATGTGATGCAGCATGAAATTCAATCTACAGATGAGTTTTATCATGTTCGGAGACATAGAAGTAGAAAGAATCCAGCAGGAGCTGGGAAATGATTTACTGAAAAGATCTCTTTATTTTATATAAAGAAAATCTGATGTACACTTTTACATCTGATAAAAAGAGGTTACATACTGTATGAGGATTGACTTATTTTGGGAGATTTTAAGCTTAGAATTCGATTTTGATTTGATCATGTTTGCTGCAGCTCTTAAAGCACGGACTCACATGCACAAAATTAACATTTGCCATTCACTTCCATTCTATGCGAGCAAAGGGGCTAAAAAACAATTGTTTCCGGTGCCGTCATAGACTGTATGTAAGAAGTGGACGTAGTCACCGTGAAGTCGCCCAGTGGTTTGTGTACTGACGTTTTGAAGCCAGTTCTGGCCGCCGCCATCTTGGTTTTTTGCAACCAGAAGTGACACGAGACGGTGGAGCTAAGAACAACCGAACACTGACGTTTTCAGGCGAACAAAAAGGTTATAATTAACTCTCATTAACTGAAAACACACAGTGAAAGGGTTAAAGTTGTAAGATGAAAACACGGACAACTCCCAGACCGGACAACGCCGTGGTAACGACCTGTCAGTCAGCAGGTAGCCCCGCCCTAAAGCATCCCCTGCTTTATGGTCTATCTGACTCTAAATGGGACCATAATTTACTAAATGAACATCATGCTGTATTGAAGAAGACTTGAAACTAGTGATTGAGACCATAAACTCATGTTTACAATGTTTACTGAGGTAATAAATCAAGAGAGAAGTAGAAGCTCATTTTCTCAGAGACTTCTATACAATCAGAGGAGTCGCCCCCTGCTGGCTGGTGGAGAGGATGAAGGTTTAAGGATCTTTCTTATTGGCTTCACTTCTCAGAAACAGAGGTTTCCGCCTGACAGAGTGACTAACTTGTTAGTGATCTGCTGCCTATTCAAACATCACAGGCTGTTCTCACACACTGTTGGAAGCTATATATACTTATAAAAAGTAATGCACTATCATTTGTATAAAACCCACGTAATCAATTCGTATGTAATCCACGTAACGTTTAACCCAAACCACAATCTTTTCCTAAACCTAAAACAAAAAATACATAAATGTTAACATCTAACTGAACTCCACCTGCTGTGGATGAATTTGTGATACGATAGGAGACAGAGTTTTATTTTCTAAGTTATGTTAGTGACGTTAGTGACGTGTTTTTAGTGACGTTAGTGACGTTAGTGACGTGTTTTCTGTTACGTTGTTTCCGTACGTATTTTCCGTACTTCTTAAAAGCCCAACCATGATGTTTTTCCTAAACCTAATGAAGTGGTTTTGTTGCCTAAACCTAACTACGTACATTATAGTAGTTCTGTTGCGTGGCGTACATATGACATGTGAAAAGCCTAAAATGCGTCCTCATGACGCGCAGAATGTCCTTGTGATGTCGTGCTATTTAAACGCCTTCCGTGAGACCGGGTTGAATTAATGGACCTTGAGGTGAAATCGTTTTATGTGCGTGTGAACCCATTCATGGTCAGTTCATCCAAATTAAAAAAACATTTTTGTGTGATTGTTTTTAGTTTTGCTTCTTCTGAGACTTCTGCTCTAAGACCGAATATAATGAAGGTAAATGGAATTTAGTCTTTGGCGATTGGAGCACACAAAAATGTGTTTTTATTCAGAAACAATGTGCCAGTCGATCCAACAAAACACAAGGCAATCATTAAAAACACATTAACGGTGAATTCACTTTAATAAATCAATGTTTCCTCGAATCAGGAGACCAAATTTGTGACATTTTTCACTTCGTACCAATAATTATTGATAATTCTGCCCTCAAAAATAATTGCGTTCTTTTATAACGAGGATTTCTCATTTCATATCCGAGCCCTTTAATTGGAATTAGGTGTTAATGAACATGCGGCTTGTTAGAGCTTGTCACAATGAACCTGTTGTGTACTGAGAGGAATGTCTCCAAGAAACACACAATACTCCCTCAGCATCATCTGGAAGTATTGACGTGTTGCCATAGAAACTAGTTTCCACTGAAATGAAAACACACAACATTAACGAATCCACACATATTTAACACAAAGACAATTTACAACACACAAAGGTTCAAGGACTCTTGTTCTTCACTGTGGAGATAAAAATGTCAACACTTCAACATCATCACGGCCGGCGTCGTCCTCACCTTCACATTCAGTCATGAAACAGGAGATTCAGACCCTGAAATACTCCTGCAGGGCCTCAAAGCTGCCTTCAGCCATGTTGTTTTCTCTCCTCACTTTTTACGCAGCTGCTTAATTGCTGGAAAACAAAGAGCCGTCTCTAAACACGTCCTTTCTGAGCTGGTTATTGTACACGGTTCGGTGTTCTCTGGTTCTCTGTGTGTTGTTTCCCACCTTACATCCGGAGAAGGCTGCGCTGATTAAATTTAGGTTTTGCAAGTTGGTTGAAAAAGGAAAACTTTCTAAAATCGTATTAATAAAATAGAAAACAGGCTTCGTAACGTTTCCTTAAATTGATAGCCCACGTCACGTTCTGCGTCATGTAGATCCTGATGTCCTTGTACAAATCTCCTCTCTGATTCCCTGTTCATACTCGTGATCAAAGGCCAGTCATGTGACCTGCACCTGAATATTTCATACCTGTTTGTGCTTCCTCCTTGAGAACGCCCCTCCTGCATTATTCATGAGGCGAGCTCCCCATTGATTCAGCTTCTGTTTAATCTCAGCGGTGGCGCCAGGTTTTCCCACGTCAAAGTCACCGTCTCTCCTCCCTCGGCTTCAGCTGTCACAGAATGACCTGCTCCATCCTCCATCCTCCACCCTCCATCCTCCATCCTCCACCCTCCATCCTCCATCCTCCACCCTCCATCCTCCATCCTCCATCCTCCATCCTCCATCCTCCATCCTCCACCCTCCATCCTCCATCCTCCATCCTCCATCCTCCACCCTCCATCCTCCACCTGCTCCATCCTCCATCCTCCATCCTCCATCCTCCATCCTCCATCCTCCATCCTCCATCCTCCACCCTCCATCCTCCACCTGCTCCAACCTCCATCCTCCACCCTCCACCCTCCACCCTCCATCCTCCATCCTCCACCCTCCACCCTCCACCCTCCATCCTCCATCCTCCATCCTCCACCCTCCATCCTCCACCCTCCATCCTCCATCCTCCTCCCTCAGCTGAGGTGCGTTCAGGTACGGTGGGAAGATTAGGCTCTTTTCTCAAGCAGCAGCAAATGAGACTTTCAGGGTCCGGAGAAACAAACACTAATATGTTCTTAGTTTGAGAAGGACATTATTAGTTCTTCTTGGCAAGGATAGGGATGAAAAAAGGTGGCTTCATACAACTTTTCTGTCTGGGACATATTTTATTGTTTTATGTGTTATATTTGCGTAATTTCAATTTAAATTCTGATATTTATGGACCCAAGACTAGATGACTGCCCCAGGGCCTCAAACCCTGAAGGCCAAAAGTTCTCTGTTTTGTATAGTAATTATTATTATTATTATTATTATGTTAGTACAGTTTGATTAATTACACATTTGTTTGATAATATGTGCCACTAAAACAGAATGAAACCTGAAATGGTAGATCCCTATGATATTTTTTATAGACCACCCAGCTGTACATAAGTATTAAAATTGCTATATTGCGGAAATGCTCCTTACACAATAATCAGTACTAATTACCTAATATTATGGTCTGGGTGATTAGGCTACTTGATTCTGATTGGCTGCAGGGTGTCCATTCCTGATCAAGGACACCTACTAAGTTCCAGTGAAACTGTCTCTTCACCGTTATATTATAAATTAGCTGATAAGATCAATTACACTGCGTACGGTTGAAAAACAGTAAATATATTTTGACAGTGTGTTTAACAACGAGACTAGCTATATCAAGATGTTCACAAAAATAGGCCATGTGTTGTTGATAAACATACTTTCAAATTATATTTACTGTTTTTCAACCGTATGCAATGTTATTGACTTAAACACATGAAAATATAAATTAAAGGTCTTAATTTGATTTCTTAGTGACCAAGGTATAAGCGTGATAATGCCCTTCGAGGTGTCCATTATCAGGAACTAATCGTCCATTAATTCCTGATAATGGACACCTCGTTGGACATTATCCCTGTACCTAATAATATAAAAGTAAAATTATGCATTCACATTTCTACTTAAAGTTTAATTCTTGTAGTACCGTGGTATTGCTACTACTTTAGTAAAGGTTCTGAATATCTTCCTCCACTCCTGGCTATAATCTGACTGCATGAATGATGCTGTGACTGAGACTTAAATATGATGAATTACGTGTCTCACTCACCTGGCTCATTTAGTCTGAGAGGAATCGATAACATTTCCTCTGGAGTCGTTTCTTCCTGTAACCGCTGTGGTGTGACAGTGACCGCGGCACCGAGCTGCTGATGGACCTGTGGGTGTCATTAGCTGTGTGAGGACTCCTTCCTTAACCTTATGGGGGTCATTATAGGCAAATAGAGACTCATTTTGATCTTATAACTAATGTCTGATATGAAATATTCAAAGACCTGAGGCTTTGCCAATTAGCCGAGCTGTAGGCGGTCGATGATGCTGCTCTGACTGCGTTCACTGTGACTGGATATGTGACCGCCATCACGGCCATCACGGCCATCACGGCCATCACGGCCAACACGGCTGATTCCAGCGTCGCTGTCAGGCTGGGAAGGAGCACTCAGAGCAAAACGTACATTTATCAAAGGCTCTGTGGTTCACTTCAGTTCATTCAACAACACAATGGCACCAGTTTGTTCTGTCGTACTGCAGGATTTAACATTTCAATATGTATTTACTTATAGATGAACAGCAGACACTCAGAGACTCTTTTGTAAGCAAGCCGTCACATAAATGTTGTGGACTAAAAAGTACAATATTTTAATGTGTTTAATCATACATTACTGGACATTTTTAGGCAACCAAAAAGGTTCTAATTAACTTTGATGAAGTGAAAACTCACTCTGAAAGAGTTAAAGTTGGAAGACGAAAACACGGACAACTCCAAGACTGGACAACGCCGCGCTAACGACCTGTCAATCAGCAGGTAGCCCCGCCCTAAAGCATCCCCTGCTTTATGGTCTATCTGACTCTAAATGGGACCATAATTTACTAAATGAACATCATGCTGTATTGAAGAAGACCTGAAACTAGTGATTGAGACCATAAACTCATGTTTACAATGTTTACTGAGGTAATAAATCAAGAGAGAAGTAGAAGCTCATTTTCTCAGAGACTTCTATAGAACCAGAGGAGTCGCCCCCTGCTGGCTGGGAGACAGGATGCAGGTTTAAGGTTCCTCAGCTTTGGCTTCACTTCTCAGAAACGGACGTTGCCGCCTGATTGAGAGATTAATGTGTTGGTGATCTGCTGCCTGATCACACATCATCACATGTAACCCACATAATCAGTTTGTATATTATCCCTTACACATTTAACCCCAACCACCATCTTTTCTTAAACCTAACCAAGTAGTTTCGTTGCCTAAACATTGCAGAGACTTGTGCAGGTGCACTGATCACACGTGTTACTGGACATTTGTAGGAAAACACACTAAAAATAACAAAGACATGTTGCACATCAAGTAGCTGCTAAAGGCTCCGCTGTGTTCACTATGTTCTGGTGTTCGGCAGGTTCCCCAAAACAAGGTTCACTGGAACACTGAGACTGAACAAGAGCTGTAAAAGTGAATCCTGTGAAACCAAAAGAAGCTGAGAGAGGACCTGAAGAGTCACCGCTATCATTTCATCTATCGTTAATATGAAAATATTGATCCCAGCATCTTTCCATCACTGATAAAGTTGTATACTCATCCAGGTGATCAAACATATCCTCAAAGTTTATTGTGTTTTCAATGACTCTCAAACAAGCTGCACCTTGTTCATTTATTACAAACCGGAAATTTGAAAGTGTTCTCGCTGAATATTCTGTTGACCTAAATTAGGCAAACATTGTGCGGCTAACAGCCGTAATATAAATGTAATTGCTGCTATTAGTGTCACAATGAAATATAAATACAGAGCATTGAGTGTTTTCACTAAAAGGGTGAAAGGTGACTTACTGTATCTCTCTTTATTGTGCTGCTTTTTCTGTTCATTCTGGATTCAGACACTTTCTCTGATAAGAGCAAGACAAGACAAATCCAAACTCTTTATGCGTCATTCACATCCAAATATAGTTTACGCCAAATACTCCGTCATAAAGAAAGAGCATCCTGTCAATGTTGCCTCTGGTGTTTCAGCAGATGAAAGAGCTGCAAGACAGAAATGTCAATTTTTACTAAATATTTCATCTATTTGACGTGACCACTGACTAGTCGAGCAGCGGGTATAATCTCTCTGGAGTGAAATGTACGACCAAATTAGCAGTTTGATTTCCATATCAAACGTAGTTTCATGGCTCAGGATTCGGGCGTGGTTGGAAACAGTACACGGGAGCCGGGAAAAGACAAGTCCTTGTGTTAGTTTCTGTGCGATTGATATGCAGCGTGATTCTGATGTGATGAGATGAATTGAAACCCTGTTGATGTCACTTCACCTCCAGCGTGTGACATCCTGTAAAATTGTGCTTTGGGGCAAAGAAACAGGTTTTATATTAAACATAATGCATTAGGGATCACACCTGTCTCTCCTTCTGCATAGACACAAATCTATCCTCACTTCTTTAGGATGTTTGAGGCACTTTTCCTTCTTTAAGTATGTGTTTTCTTTTTCTCTATGAAATATACTGTAGTCGTGCTGATGTCTTAGGAGAAAGTAGCTGAGTGCATCTTCGGTTTATTTCTTGTTGATTATGATCTTCATGAAGTTGTCCAACATCACATCACCTCTGTCACTGTTGTCTCACTACAGCATGAAAAAACGAGCGCTTTAGATGTCCATTCAATAGAGAATTTAATATCTGTCACAGGAAATGGTTATCAGCTGAGCTCAGCTCAATATAATGGCGTGCGGTCACTCGGTGAAAGCTTCATAAATGCTTAATAAGTGGAGTCGTGAGACATTAGCGTCTCAGTATTGATTTCTAACGGTCTTGTTGGCTGACTGATGTTCAGACGCTGTCAACACAGTAATTGTTTTGTCCAACACCTCTCGCTAAAAGTAACTGAGAGTTCAATACGTATTGATTTCATATTAAAGTGTATAATAAGTTCTAAATGTGTCACTGAGTGTAGATACTAACTTACACAGTGTCGGGACTTAAAAGCAGCAGTTTCAGGTTTATCTGACTTTACTAAAGTAATTCTCTCTGTGAAGCTTTTATTGGGTTCAGATTCATTAGGAATAATTTAAACATCAAATATATAATCCACTTGTACTGATTAAAATCCAAGACATTTTATTTGGTTTAGTGTTTTAATTAAAAGACATTTATGTGTCCTATGTATTTATTTTCTTTATCTCTCTGCTACTTTGTGCTCTTCTCTCTTCTCTGTTCTTTCTTTAGGTCTTCATCTTTTATTACCCTCTATCTGAACTATGGAATGAAATGATCCGATAATTGGGCTAAACTTCAACTTGATGTGTAAAATCTATACAATCAATCTATACAATCACCAGAAAATGGTGGATTAATGCAACATTAATCAACCATGGTAGCTTAAAGAGCAATTTGACACTGCTTGAACATGCCCCTTCACATAGAAATACAAAAATGCATTAAAACCTAGAGATTTACAGCTAAAAGATCGTAAGCCGGCTGAGGCGATGGTCCAGAGCCGCACGACTTTGAACCGCTAGCTAACGTAGCAGGAGAGAGACGGCGTTACTCTGTTCGGTCTGATCATGGTTTGGGTTAAAAGAACTACGTTTGTTAGGTAAATTCTTACGTAGCCTACGTAATTTAAAATAACTTATTACACGGCTGTGTGGAATACTCGATTCTGATTGGTCAATCACGGTGTTCTGCGGTCTGTTATTTCTGTATAGCAGACCGTTGCTATGTAGAACAGACCGTTGCTATGTATAACAGACCGTTGCTATGTATAACAGACCGTTGCTATGGGCGCAGCTCTGATGTCGGACTCTGGCGGACCGTTTTAGCGTCAAAATATTGATTTCTTCAGTAAGTAGCCGTGTAATAAGCGGGATAATGTACAGCTAGCGGGTCATTGTAGTGAAAGAATCCCCTTCAGGGCGATGCAGCATCGCCCTGAAGGGGATTCTTTCACTACAATGACCTGCTAGCTGTACATTATCCCTTACTTATAATAACAAAAATAAGCACTTTTAGTGAACGTGATGTTAGATTGACGCTGCTCATCCCTCGATACTGGACTCTTTAAGACAAGGGCCTTCTCCACCTCTTCTTAGACGTGACATGTTTCTGTCGGATCAGTAACACTCCTGCAGCATCACTTCTCACTCTCCAGCTAAACACATCGTAATCATCTCACGGATATTTCAAATATTGCCACTTGTGTTTTGCCACGAGGGAGACAGATTTCCATTCTCCCGGCACGCTGCAGCCATAATGAGTGTGTGAGTGTGTGTGTGCAGAGTATCAGACCTGTCATTGATTGCAGAGGACAGAGTCAGGCTAAAGGATAAGAAGCTGAGCTATAGTCTGAGCACAGGCTGTCAGCGAACACGGCTGACCTTTAGCAGGGAAACCTGCAGAGAAAGAGAAGCAGCCTCTGCAGCGCTGCGTTCAGGACCTCGATGGTAGCTGGGAGTTTATTTCTGTTTGTTTCTCATGTCGGGAACCACCTGAGCCTGGTTGGTTTTAATTGCACTCAGCACCTTAGTGAAGCTTTAATCAGGGGAGACCGGGGACGGTGGTACGGTAACACTTTGTTTTAGCATCAGTAACTCAGTGCTTGTTCGTGCTGCATCTCTCAAACTGTGAATAAAACTCACTTGGACATCTACTACACAATCACACACGATGTGAGTTCTGTTGTTATAACCGACTCCACCATCTTAACCAGGGAGTCATCACACAGAGGGAGGGGGGGGGCATAGGCCCGATGTAACTGATGCATCATGTGGTGGGCGTGGTCACAAGGCCATGGTGGGCGTGGTGGGCGTGGTCACGAGGCCATGGTGGGCGTGGTCACGAGGCCATGGTGGGCGTGGTGGGCGTGGTCACGAGGCCATGGTGGGCGTGGTGGGCGTGGTCACGAGGCCATGGGGGGCGTGGTGGGTGTGGTCACGAGGCCATGGTGGGCGTGGTGGGTGTGGTCACGAGGCCATGGTGGGCGTGGTCACGAGGCCATGGTGGGTGTGGTCACGAGGCCATGGTGGGCGTGGTCACGAGGCCATGGTGGGCGTGGTCACGAGGCCATGGTGGGCGTGGTGGGTGTGGTCACGAGGCCATGGTGGGTGTGGTCACGAGGCCATGGTGGGTGTGGTCACGAGGCCATGGTGGGCGTGGTCACGAGGCCATGGTGGGCGTGGTCACGAGGCCATGGTGGGCGTGGTGGGTGTGGTCACGAGGCCATGGTGGGTGTGGTCACGAGGCCATGGTGGGTGTGGGGGGTGTGGTCACGAGGCCATGGTGGGTGTGGTCACGAGGCCATGGTGGGCGTGGTGGGTGTGGTCACGAGGCCATGGTGGGTGTGGTCACGAGGCCATGGTGGGTGTGGGGGGTGTGGTCACGAGGCCATGGTGGGTGTGGTCACGAGGCCATGGTGGGTGTGGTGGGTGTGGTCACGAGGCCATGGTGGGTGTGGTCACGAGGCCATGGTGGGCGTGGTCACGAGGCCATGGTGGGCGTGGTCACGAGGCCATGGTGGGCGTGGTGGGTGTGGTCACGAGGCCATGGTGGGTGTGGTCACGAGGCCATGGTGGGCGTGGTGGGTGTGGTCACGAGGCCATGGTGGGTGTGGTCACGAGGCCATGGTGGGTGTGGGGGGTGTGGTCACGAGGCCATGGTGGTTGTGGTCACGAGGCCATGGTGGGTGTGGTCACGAGGCCATGGTGGGTGTGGTCACAAGGCCATGGTGGGCGTGGTGGGTGTGGTCACGAGGCCATGGTGGGCGTGGTCACGAGGCCATGGTGGGTGTGGTCACGAGGCCATGGTGGGTGTGGTCACGAGGCCATGGTGGGCGTGGTGGGTGTGGTCACGAGGCCATGGTGGGCGTGGTCACGAGGCCATGGTGGGTGTGGTCACGAGGCCATGGTGGGCGTGGTGGGTGTGGTCACGAGGCCATGGTGGGCGTGGTGGGTGTGGTCACGAGGCCATGGTGGGCGTGGTCACGAGGCCATGGTGGGTGTGGTCACGAGGCCATGGTGGGCGTGGTGGGTGTGGTCACGAGGCCATGGTGGGCGTGGTGGGTGTGGTCACGAGGCCATGGTGGGCGTGGTGGGTGTGGTCGTGTGACAGGTCCAAGTCCTTTAAGGGCACTTTCACAAACCAACATTTAGTCCGTTTTAACCGAACTCTGTTGACTTCGTTTGGGCGGTTGTGAACGCAGTAATCGTACTCTGGTGCGGACCTAAAGCAGTCCGAGACCGCTTGCGAGAGGAAGTCTTGGACCGTTACCAAGCGAACCAAAACGCAGGCTGCCTGCAGGCATTTGTTAAGATGGACAAAGGTAAACGACAGGTCAACATAAGTCGGAGAGGACGGACATGGACTTCAACAGAAGTCCGATGTTTGCTTGACATCTGGGCCGAAGAGAACATACAGAATATGTTAAATAAAGTCCGCTAAAATTAGTGACGTTTATAAATTCAATCGAGATAAACTGGAGAAGGAATTTGTGCGCACATAGTGCAAAGTCATCGTGAAAAAACTTCATCAGCAATATATCAAAGTCTGCGAAGATAAATTCACTCATTCCCTCAACAAATACATTTTTTATTTGGTCCACTTTAATCTGTGAAACTGAACCAGACTAAATAGGAAAGGAACCAAACTCTGAATCGGACTACCTGAACGGACTATGTGAAAGCAACCTTAGTTGCCGTAGCTTAACTAAACTTTAACCAGATCAGAAAGTAATAAAAACCAAAATGTAGCCGTTAATGTCGTCTTCCCCACTTTATTAGCTTTAATTTGTTTTATGGCCATGGTGGGCGTGGTCACGAGGCCATGGTGGGTGTGGGGGGTGTGGTCACGAGGCCATGGTGGGTGTGGGGGTTGTGGTCACGAGGCCATGGTGGGTGTGGTCACGAGGCCATGGTGGGTGTGGTCACGAGGCAATGGTGGGTGTGGTCACGAGGCCATGGTGGGCGTGGTGGGTGTTGTCACGAGGCCATGGTGGGTGTGGTCACGAGGCAATGGTGGGTGTGGTCACGAGGCAATGGTGGGTGTGGTCACGAGGCCATGGTGGGCGTGGTGGGTGTTGTCACGAGGCCATGGTGGGTGTGGTGGGTGTGGTCACGAGGCCATGGTTGCCGTGGGGGGTGTGGTCACGAGGCCGTGGTGGGTGTGGTCACGAGGCCATGGTGGGTGTGGTGGGTGTGGTCACGAGGCCATGGTTGCCGTGGGGGGTGTGGTCACGAGGCCATGGTTGCCGTGGGGGGTGTGGTCACGAGGCCATGGTTGCCGTGGGGGGTGTGGTCACGAGGCCATGGTGGGTGTGGGGGGTGTGGTCACGAGGCCATGGTGGGTGTGGTGGGTGTGGTCACGAGGCCATGGTGGGCGTGGTGGGTGTGGTCACGAGGCCATGGTGGGTGTGGGGGGTGTGGTCACGAGGCCATGGTGGGCGTGGTGGGTGTGGTCACGAGGCCATGGTGGGTGTGGGGGGTGTGGTCACGAGGCCATGGTGGGCGTGGTGGGTGTGGTCACGAGGCCATGGTGGGCGTGGTGGGTGTGGTCACGAGGCCATGGTGGGTGTGGTGGGTGTGGTCACGAGGCCATGGTGGGCGTGGTGGGTGTGGTCACGAGGCCATGGTGGGTGTGGTGGGTGTGGTCACGAGGCCATGGTGGGCGTGGTGGGTGTGGTCACGAGGCCATGGTGGGTGTGGGGGGTGTGGTCACGAGGCCATGGTGGGCGTGGTGGGTGTGGTCACGAGGCCATGGTGGGCGTGGTGGGTGTGGTCACGAGGCCATGGTGGGCGTGGTGGGTGTGGTCACGAGGCCATGGTGGGTGTGGTGGGTGTGGTCACGAGGCCATGGTTGCCGTGGGGGGTGTGGTCACGAGGCCATGGTTGCCGTGGGGGGTGTGGTCACGAGGCCATGGTGGGTGTGGATTTTCTAAATTTGGAAAATAGAGTCATGAGGAGGAGCAGAAGTCTAGTTTTCTCTCAGAACACTTGAATTACAATATGCTGGAAGGTTATTATGAGATGTTTGCCCAATAATGCCCTAAAATATTCTACCTACTGAAGCTTTAAGTGCCATCTTACATTGTCCGGATTGACAGGATTCGGGATTCGGAACAACTGCTTGTATTTCAGGACTGTCCCGGATCTCTGGTGAGATCTGGTCACCCTGTTTATCACAGAGAAACGCCTTTCCACTGTGAGCTCAAAAAGGAAATATTGATCACATCACCGCAGCTGACAGTGTTACAATACTCCCCGGTCTCCCCTACTTTACTGTGAAGCTCATTGTGCTGGTTGGATTCAAAGATATGCTAATGTTTAGTGTGGTTTGGAATAAAACCTGGGGAACTCTTCTCAGCCTCATGAATAAAACACACTAAATGGCCTAGTTATCCCTCAGACTTGGGACAATATGCATTTTAAGACGTCGTAGCGTTTGTTGAAACAAGTTACAGCTTCACTACTTTCTTGTCTTGACTCTGACTCATACATTCACACACAGTGACATATGTGACAGCGCTGTATGTCTCTGAGCAGCCTCTTCACTGTGCTCTCCAAACACAAACCATCTCAGATTTCATAATCCCACTGTTTGCATGTGTGAGCATGCTCCGGTCAGGCATGAGAGAGCCAGCGCTCGCCACATCTCGTTGATTGTCCACACGAGTCTCTCAAAGAAAAAGCAATTTAGTTTGTTGTTACTCGGGAACGTGATGAATGAAGTGTGTTGAGAAATAAGAAACATGAAGTTTTGATGAACAGAGATTAGGACGACGGAGTGTCAGAGAGTATTAAAACATCGTACATCATCTCGTTCTGTGCGACTTTCAGTTCGTCTGCAGTTTCTGTACTTCGTTCGCTTTGGTGAAAGCTATTTATTTCGACAAGCAACACGATTTCATGCTAAACCAAAGTCTGCATACATTTTTTTGATAGCAGGGTGGATTTATAGAGCATGATTTAATACAGCTGAAATCCATAACTTGCTGCAGGCTGTTGCCCTGAAGACACTGAAGGCCACTAATAAGATTCAAAGATACACAAAACCCAAAACCAACAGAGATCAATGAAGATTTCTCTCCTCTTGAGATCACTGAAGATGCTGCTCACTTACACAACTGTTAAAAATATGCTACCAAAGTACGCAGTATGCTACTGACTACTAAGAGAGAATCATAGTTACTTAGACTAAGTCTAGGTAGCTTAGACTTCAAACCACAGTAGAGTTGAATAATGTGCCCACAGTATTTCACAGAGCTCATTTAAAGGGGTCTTAATGCAATGGTTACAAATGACCTCGTAGCAAAATCCAATTTCAGTTTAAATATTGAACTTTTTATGATCAAGATAAGAGCATGCTGATAAATCTACTCTGCCTCCTGCTATTTATCCTTCAGTGTTATTGTGTTTTTATCCTTGGTGATTTTTAACGTATGTAATGACTGCAATGCAGTGTAATGTTTTCTTTTAATCATCAAATAAATTCAATCAATCACTCAATGTTTGCCAAACGTTGAGAACAGCGAGAGAGAGCTTTGCTTCAGTCGGCATCAATTACTTTGAGAAGAGGAAAAACAAGAAGAATGGTCATTGGCGATATAACGTGTGACAGGTCAAAGTCCACTTTCACAAACCAACATTTAGTCCGTTTTAACCGAACTCTGGTGCACTTCGTTTGGGCGGTTGTGAACGCAGTAATCGTACTCTGGTGAGGCCGTAAACAAGCAGTCCGAGACCGCTCGCGAGAGCTGGTCTTGGACCGTTACCAAGCGAACCAAAACGCAGGCTGCCTGCAGGCATTTGTTAAGATGGACAAAGGTAAACGACAGGTTAACATGAGTGGGAGAGGACGGACATGGACTTCAACAGAAGTCCGATGTTTGCTTGACATCTGGGCCGAAGAGAACATACAGAATATGTTAAATAAAGTCCGCTAAAATTAGTGACGTTTATAAATTCAATCGAGATAAACTGGAGAAGGAATTTCTGCGCACAGAGTGCAAAGTCAACGTGAAAAAACTTCATCAGCAATATATCAAAGTCTGCGAAGATAAATTCACTCATTCCCTCAACAAATACATTTTTTATTTGGTCCACTTTAATTTGTGCACTGTGAAACTGAACCAGACTAAATAGGAAAGGAACCAAACTCTGAATCGGACTAGCTGAACGGACTATGTGAAAGCGCCCTTAGTTGCCGTAGCTTAACTAAACTTTAACCAGATCAGAAAGTAATAAAATAAACCAAAATGTAGTCGTTAATGTCGTCTTCCCCACTTAATTAGCTTTAATTTGCTTTATATACACCGAGCCTCAGATTCTTCATCCAGAAGTGTTGATTGTGTCCAGTGAGACTGAAAAGCATGCACAAGTTTATTACTTTCATTTTGCTCTCCAAGACTTTTCAAAAACATCAAGAGGGGGTGAAAGGTGATTTTCTTCTTTTATATACCTCGTGTACCGACACTTCTTAGAAAAGAGCTTAATGACGGGAGTATCTGCTTATTCTCATGCTTAGATGAAGTTATATCACACTCTTATTCAAACCCAAAGATGACACTTTTATGGCTGAAGCATAAAATGAAAATGTGTCGATGTCGAATCATTTTATACACATTCTTATGAATTGTAGGCGACATGATTGGTATCTTTGAAAACCTTAAAATGAAATTCACACTTTTTATAAAGATTATATTCATTTGCTTTACAAACTACTACAGTATACTCTATATGTGATCTTCTCTTTTCCTCTTAATGAAGTTCAAACAACGACTCTCTAACGTTACAGTGAGAACTCATGCTCATCCTGAGAAGCTGACACTTTCTCTGCCTTGTTAGCTTAACATGTGTTTAATTGCTGATATCACAGTCACACTCCTGCATGCATTTGTTTGCTTTCTCCCCATGTGGCGGTGAGTAGGTGGAGAACACAAATGTCACCAAAGATATGGTGTAGCGCAGATAGCACTACACACACACACACACATACATATGCTGTGATATAACGCCCACTGAAGGGTAAAAAGACGTACAATTTCTTTACTTTTACGTTGACTTGGATGAAAAATACTCACCATTCAGCTCAATTTCTTTACAGCACCTTAAGAGCACGTAAACTAAGTAAAATATGTACGGAAGCAGCGTAACATCAGTATACTAACGTAACTAAACAAAACACCGGTCTCCTGGTTGAAAGGCCTGTGTTTGTTGGACCCATTCAGCTCTCCTCCCGCCCACCATAAGGAGTCTTTCTCGCTTTTTATTCTACATCACTAGCTCCAAGTGTGGCATATTTACGTGTATGTGTTTAAATTGTACAGACTAATTGGCGCACAAATGACATGCCAAAAGTAAGAAAGGCGTTCTTAATGCACGCTAAATGCCTCGTGCATTATTGTGTCATTCATATGCATTTTAGTGTGGACGGGCTTATTTGCCATAATCACAGTCCTTTTCTAACCTTAACCACAGTTTGCATGCCCAGACGTTGTAGAAAGTGATCATTTTCAAATATCCTTCATCAAAATGACCTGAAAACAGTCCGTCATTTTCAGATTTAGTTGTCTAAGCGTGCACACTCACTCTCTCTCTCTCAGACTGACCATGATCCTCTCGTCAGGGCAAACGTGTCTTGAAATATCTCATCTTACTTCACACGTGTACTCCACCTCTCCTCGAACCTCCTGCTGTGCTCCCGTGTCTTCAGCTCTCTTTGTAGTGAATCAGCCAGCCTGCCACCTCCTCTCTCTCTGGCATGATGAGTGCTTTCTCTGTGTGCCCTCCAAACCTCCAGATGCCAAAACAAGACAGAGACAGCTGTTTGAACAAATGATGAAAAAAATGGTTGAATGTGCCTTTAATCAACACTTTGCCATTTTGTCGAAGCAGCGCTGTTTTAGTGACATCACTTTAGGTGTACACTTTCTTTTTGTTCACTTCTTCAATGAGTTTACGGTTCATTCACATCATTTGAGCATTCATAATGTTGCTGACAACTGCACTGTGTGAGCCGAAGCTAAATTTAGAGTGTTAATTAACGGAGCTCTCACTTCGGCTCTGGTTCTTCTTGCAGTTTGATTTGTTGTCACCCGGCTCAGACGCTTCCCTCGTGCTCCGCCGGCGATCGTGCATTTAAATATCTGAATGTCTGTAATGTAATACAGATTCATCAAGTTCAAAATAGATCTGTCATAAAGTGTTCTGCCTATCATCATTACTATTTGCTTTGATTATGTAGTGCATAATAATAGTAGCAGTATCTACTACTGGCTGAATATAAGACTCCTGCACAATGTCTTATTTTTCAATTGAAGAACTGAAGATAACAAACTCTTTTTTCACCGTGGCATGGGGGTGTTATTGATTAATTGTTGCTAAGCAACAATTTGTCCTAGCCATCTGGTGGCTAACCGTCCTGTCAGTGTCCCGTATCCCATCAAAGCCTGGACCGAGGCAATTACCTTGAAGACCAAATATCAGGGCCATAGTCTGGTATTTTTTGCACTTGTTTAAATAAGTAATTGTTAAACATCTATGAATTTATTAGCTACAGTTAGAAGATTACATGATGACTTGGACATTAGATCAGCTATGATGATCACTTAGCTATTACCAGAGCATTCAGCCACATCTCACAGCCTTCTTCAGCAGCTGACCTCAGCACAGGACTGAACATAGTGGAGCATTTAGCAGCTTAAGAGCCAGATAGTTCCATCAGGAGCTGGTGGAGACCAAAACAGAGCTAAAATGAATGAGCAAATCACAAATTAGTCCACATTTTTTTTATCTGTTCTAAATGTACCTTAAAGGGAGATTAGTCAAGTATTTAATACTCTTATCAACATGGGAGTGAACAAATATGCTGCTTCATGCAAATGTATGTATGTATGTATTATTGTAAATCAATGAACAACACAAAACAATGTCAGATATTGTCCAGAAACCCTCACAGGTTCTGCATTTAGCATAAAACAATATGCTCAGATCATAACATGGCAAACTGCAGCCCAACAGGCAACAACAGCTGTCAGTGTGTCAGTGTGCTGACTTCACTATGACTTGCCCCAAACTGCATGTGATTATCATAAAGTGGGCATGTCTGTAAAGGGGAGACTCGTGGGTACCCATAGAACCCATTTACATTCACTGATCTGGAGGTCAGAGGTCAAGGGACCCCTTTGGAAATGGACATGTCAGTTTTTCTTCGCCAAAAGTTTGGAGCGTTATTTAGCCTCCTTCGTTAAAGCATGGTTATTATCATGGTTAAAAGGAGGTTATTATGGCGTTAACTTTGACAGCCGTAGTTCCAACACTAGACAGATGCAGTTAGGATGCACTGATGGGCCGGCCTTTTACTCTTACTACTAAATGAATGCTCTCCCAGCCTTTCCCTGTGTTCTTTAATCATGTTTCAGTAAAACCCTCTCACAGTAAGTCTCTCTCTTTACCCCTTTCTTCTCTTATGATTGCAGTAAGTTGCAGGATGTGCTTTGTCACTACTTGATCTCTTTCTCCTCCCAGGAGATACCGAGCCGATAGAGCAGTGTCTGTCTCCATCTCTGTGTGCATGTTAGCAGCATCTGTTCCATCTCTGCTGTTTATTGGTTGATAAATAAACAAACAGTCACCAGATTTGTCTTGGCTGTGTGATATCGATGACAAATCTGGCTACGCCCGAGGTGCTTGTTATCATCTGTCTACACCAGTGAATTGTTATGGGGATCATTCATCCAACCCACGAGCCTCATACTGCACCTCTGTGCATCTACCTCAGTGTAAGATAACTACAGTATTCGTGGAAGGAGATGCTGTTTTTCAAAGGAGCTGACAATAAGATGGTTTCACTGTGTAGGACGTATGTGGCTCAAAAGCAGTTAAATTTAGAGACATGATGCTCACGCATGACTTTCACCTCGAGACTGCAAAACTTCTGAATATGCAACATATCTGACATGCAAAAGTTAAAGTGGAGGCAGTTTGTTAATGTGTCAGAAACTTCCTTTTAAAGTTTCTGCATCAGCTGAAAAACCTGAGAACATCTGGAGCAGCCAAGAGGAACACAACGTGCCTCACATGGACTCGAATTCTGTCTGATTTACACTGAATGAATGAGTCACATGTACATCACAGTATCACAACAGACTGACTTCTTAGAGGTTTGTTATTATTTTTTGCTTTCAGTGTTGTAAAGAAACATACAGTATATGAATATTGAGTCACAAGCACGTTCAGACAGCATTACGCTACTGTGTGCATAATGGATTGTGAAAATATGATATTTCTCTACTTGTGGCGGCAGACAAAATGACAAAAGAATGAAAATATGTATTTCGTTTGATGTTACAGCTCAGGGTCATTATATCTATATAATATATATACACATATATAACTACTTGGTACAGGTTCAGTGTACAGTAGGTGTCAACTTGTTTTGAAACAGAAGTCTCAAAGGAGTTTTACTGTCAGCAGGTCAAGTAAACATCTGTTCCCCTCCGGCCTCCACACTGAAAAACACACACTGAATGTATCGGTGATGTGTTATCTATGGACTAAGCAGATATAAGATACGATAAGTCCTTATTATTATTTATAATATTATTTATTTATTATACTTCACCTCTTCGTCTTCCACTGAATGTATCGGTGATGTGTTATTTATGGACTAAGCGAATATAAGATAAGATAAGTCCTTATTATTATTTATAATATTATTTATTTATTTATTTATAATACTTCACCTCTTTGTCTCTCAATGAATCCTCAGGAGACGGCGGCTGTTTCACTGTTCTGCTGGTTTTGTCCTGTTAATAGATGTTCATTAAAATCCAATTGCTATGTTTTGATGTGTTTTTGTTTTCTGCATCTAACGAGCACAATTAAAATGTATTCAGTGATTCAATGCTATTGTCTCTGTGGACCTTTAAAGCGTTTTGGCCAAAAATCCTAATTAGTGTCAGATTTCCACTGTAGATTAATTTACTGTTTTTTTCCACACAGACCGGCTCTGGTTTCTCTAATGAGTCTGTCTGGAGAGGAGGAGAAGAGAGGAGGAGAAGAGAGGAGGAGGAGAGAGGAGGAGGAGAGAGGAGGAGGAGAGAGGAGGAGGAGAGAGGTGGAGGAGAGAGGAGGAGGAGAGAGGAGGAGGAGAGAGGAGGAGAAGAGAGGTGGAGAAGAGAGGAGGAGGAGAGAGGAGGAGAAGAGAGGAGGAGAAGAGAGGAGGAGGAGAGAGGAGGAGGAGAGAGGAGGAGAAGAGAGGAGGAGAAGAGAGGAGGAGAAGAGAGGAGGAGAAGAGAGGAGGAGGAGAGAGGAGGAGGAGAGAGGAGGAGGAGAGAGGAGGAGAAGAGAGGAGGAGGAGAGAGGAGGAGGAGAGAGGAGGAGAAGAGAGGAGGAGAAGAGAGGAGGAGAAGAGAGGAGGAGGAGAGAGGAGGAGAAGAGAGGAGGAGAAGAGAGGAGGAAGAGAGAGGGAGTACAGGTGGCAGCTCTCTAATTATGTCCCCAGTGGATGACTACATTACCCAGGTGCCCCAGGCCTCTGACAGGTGGGTGGGTGGATTAGAGACGGACCATCACTGGGATGAATGATGTTCTCAGTTCTCCCATTAGGGAAGGGAGTGGGCCAATGTTTCACATTAATTACAGGAGTGCACTTTTGTTTTCTGCACAGTAGAATTGAAATCACTTTGAATTACCTGTCAAGACTTTTACTTAAAGGCTTGAGTTTTATTTGTTGTCCACCGTGATAGCGCCCCCTACATTAGTGTTAACCAGGGTGTGAATCTTTGGTTCAGACCGATGCTGTTTCTTACCCACTACGCTACTTTGTGACTCTGCACGTTATTCAATGGTGTGATTTAAATCACAGAGTTGCATACGGAGTGCTGAGGTTACAGAACGTCATGTTGCTTTGTGTTTTTTTATCTGTCTTCTCATTTCTCTATAGAGAGGTGAAGTCCGGCCCCTTCCCTTGGACCAACATGGGATCTTATCTCAGAAGAAATATGAACGGTGGTCAACCGTACTGTGCAACTTTTTCCCACGAAGTGACGTGAGGCAGCACGACTGCCGGCGAGTTCTTTGATGTCAGTTTTGGTGCCTTAGGATGCGAGGAGAGGAGGCGAGGAAAGGAATCGAAGACAAACTGAGAACCAACTTTTCCACCTTAGCCAAGTATAATTTAACTTTTTTTGCAATATTTTGCAATATTTTTTTTAATTTTCTGCGTTTCCACTTTTTTTTATGAGCAAATTTAAAATGTGCATAAAACCCAGGTGGATGAAAACCAACCTGCAGTTCCCCAAATTTTTTCCTCTTTTAAAAAATGGAAAAACATTAGCTTATAATTTAGGCCTATAAGTCCGTTCACACCTTAAATGAATACTCCTAGACTAAAGTCAGCTTTGTGCGTATTTCTCCACGACTGGATCTCCAGATTCCCTCCGTTCCTCATCCCTGGACTCTGAACACTAGTTGTGATATCGGGAGAAGGCCGAAGCTTCCTTTGCAGTGATTTGTGTGGAGGGAGTCGGGTCCCATCTGTTCCCTGTCCACGGGGGAGGGAGGGTTAGCCAGCCAGTCTCCAGCACCGCCCCCCCCCCCCCCACATCTCCCCCCCCCCCCACATCTCCCCCCCCCTCAAATCTCTCCCCCTCAACACCCAGAGAGAGGATAATGAGAACAGGGAGAGGGTGCAGCGCACACCACCGGGCAGCATCTGAGCTCCCGCCTCGTCACGTCTCGCCTCCTCGCCCCTCGCCTCCTCACCCCTCGCCTCCTCACCCCTCGTCTCCTCACCCCTCGCCTCCTCACCCCTCGCCTCCTCACCCCTCGCCTCCTCACCCCTCGTCTCCTCACCCCTCGCCTCCTCACCCCTCGTCTCCTCACCCCTCGCCTCCTCACCCCTCGCCTCCTCACCCCTCGTCTCCTCACCCCTCGTCTCCTCACCCCTCGCCTCCTCACCCCTCGCCTCCTCACCCCTCGTCTCCTCACCCCTCGCCTCCTCACCCCTCACGTCATACAGACTCGGGGCCTCAGCTGGTCGCATGTGATCAGAGTGACCACGAGGTATTCTTCAAATTATAGTCACCTCCATTATATTAGAGCAAGAGAGAAACTAGCTGCTACAGTGTAGGTGAGAAGATATTTGAGTGAATTGACACTTTAATAATTCATTCTGCTGTTTTTCTTAGTTCACATTTCCATTCACAAAACAAATCTTGTGCTGCAACCTTTAGCCATTATAAAATAAGACTGTCCCACAGCTAATTTTAGTTTGGCAGTCCGTGTAAACACTTTGCAAAGAAGGAACTTTGTTCTTCCATATCCTGCAGCTCACTGTTAAACATTCAGTGGTACGAATGCAAGCAGGCCAAAACACAGCTTGAAATATTTCATTGAAATATTTGATTAAAAGTGGAATCTGGCGAAGGATGCAGCTCTTAAATTGAGTTATTTTTATCCACTTCTTCAGAGCCAGTGACTCAGAGTAAGATGTCAGACTCACTACTTTGTAAGTGTCATCATGTTTCTCTGTAATAGAGAATCAATCAGTTGATTTTCCCCCGACAGCAGCTTGGACGAACCTTTCTGTAAACACCGTCTGAGTTGTGACTAAGAGGCACCGTGATATGTGTCTCGCCCCTCCCAGATGACGTCTTTCATTCCCCCCCGCACCTCTCGCCCGCCGAGCTCTGACAAATGTTAGTTCTTTATTCAGAGCTAGACTGAGCATTAAGTCATTTATTTCAGCTTGTTTAAAAGCAGCTCGTTGTTCTGTCCTGCAGCGATGCAGCCCGAGGCTTCAAATCTCACGACTCCACGGTGTGAGCAGATGTTCCGGTGACCGTCTCAGGTTTGCAGAGTAACAGATGTGCTCCGGCATCTCGCTCTCCGCCGGCCGGAAGATGCTGAGACACACACACACATGCACACAAGCAGAGGAAAACTCCTGATGGGCTCTCGCTGTCTTCAGATGAAATTCCCCTCACTCCGCCTGCAGAACACAATGTGCAGAGATTCTGCATGTGTGAATGAAAGTGTTTCCCCCTCGTGCACCCTCTGAATACTCAACAATATTGTATTCTCATTCTTTTCACCCTCTGCGAGATTAGTGTTACACAAAAAAAGCCACTGCACATATATTTGTCTAATTTTTCCATATCTCATCCTGTTCTGCTCCATATTTCCGTTTGTGGTGTTCTGTTGATTGCTTTCCCTCACATAATCATATTAAACATAAAGGAAACACCCTGGAGACTGGAATTAAGAGTGTGTGGAGGGTGAACATGGTCCTTTATATGGATTCAGGTCAGCCTGGCACAGAGACTCTTTGCAGGATATTATTCACACAAAAAAACAGTATGTGAGAGTTCAGAGCAGCATTTGAGTGTTAATTTGTACTTTGGAGTTAGTGTAGCTCACATTCAGACATCAAAAGAAAAATAATTATGCAACATCATCGACAACCCAAACAGAGTTATTTCAAAACAATATATCCTGTTTTATATACACCGATCAGCCGTAACATTATGACCACCTGCCTAATATTCAGTAGGTCCTGACCCGTTGGACTCCACTGGACCTCTGAAGGTCTGCTGTGGTATCTAACCCTAACCCTAACCCATGTTGATAAGAGGATTAAATACTTGACTAATCTCCCTTTAAGGTTCATTTAGAACAGATAAAAAATGTGTGATTAATTTGCGATTAAATATTTCAATTGATTGACAGCCCTAATATCTATATATATGATTTTATGGGACATTTTTTTATTCTAATCTAAGACTTTTTATGTCTAATTATAAAAAAGGTGGACATTCTGTCACGCGTTCAGCTTCCTCTTCATTTTCACATTTTCTGCACATTATTCCAGCCTGCCAGTGCCAACATCTCTCATTAAAGACCCGGACATTCCCTCCCAGAGCAGCAGAAGTCCTCAGACCTTCCTGATGATCCCCGCTCACCTGATCATCACCTGATCCTCACCTGATCCTCACCTGATCAACACCTGATCATCACCTGCCTGCACACCTGCCCCCTGTTGCCCTGATTAATCACATAGTATATATACTGCTCCACCAGCTCACTAGCTTTGCCAGTCAGTCAGTGATGTCTCTTATAACCAGAGTCACAGCCTTTGTGCTGCATGTCTGCTAATGAGCTCTACCTGCTGGTTTTTAGCTTCTGTGTTGGATTTGGGGAATTTTAAGTTTGCATGAAGGTTTAAATTGTTCAAAGTTCACTTGGTAGTGCAAATTAGGGGGGAAAAAAACTAAACTTTTATCAAAGACACAAGCTGTTCTTTCAGAGTTTGTGGGTTGATCCTGCACAGGTTAACATCACATACAGTCTGGTTTAGATGTGCTCATGTCTTCACACAGAAGCAGTTATATTAGTGTAGACACAACTGTTGGGTTTATTTTTTTTTTACAGAATAAACAAAAAATGTTCAATACCTTCAATGGAATATCTTTTTTAGCATGTTGTGTACTATTGTATGTCCACAATCCACTATAAATATCTACTAAATTCACTCCAGTAGTATTTAAAGGTGCTGAATTCGAAATTCAGAGCAACAAACAACTATTGTCTATATAAAGATAAAGAGGAGTAATGTCTACCTGAGTCTATGATATCAGTATTAATATATCATCATCTATTGTCTATATAAAGATATAGAGGAGTAATGTCTACCTGAGTCACACTGTTAGCTGTGTTAGCTCTGTCGTAGCACCGTTAGCTGCTAGCCACCGACTCAGCTGTCGCCATGTTGAGAGCCGTATGGAGACAATCCCTCAATCCCATCATGCTGTAAATTTGTAATTTAGCACCTTTAATAACACGAAAAAGCCTCCCGTTAAGATTTTAATTATGCTTCATGAATCTCGCCTGTAATATTAATAGTATGAAAGTGTCTTGAGTTGTGTAAATTGCAGCATTAACGGTGTTGTTGAAAATTCTCCACGTTCACTATCCCTGTGCTTTTTTTTAATGTGAGGAGTTCATGCATAATGCAACCGGGTCAGTGTGAAAGAGGTGTAAATTAGTTTTTTTCTGCTAGTGTGAGAGCCACTCTGGGTTAATTCATTCATTCTCATTCATTTCTTTACACCACCACCTCCACCTGCATCTTCCTGCACGCCGCCTCACCTGCACACTCCAACAGTATCACATGTAAACACATTCAGAGGTCAGAAGGTCAGCGGAGACACGGGAGAGATGGAGGAGTGAAGCATTGAGTCACTCTCCACCTCCAGTCTCTGCGTCCTGCTGCTCTTCCTACCTGACTGTTTGATGTGTGTGACAGCAGTACAGAGAACAACACACCCTGCAGTTCTGATCCGCTCTCCCGCCGATCCGCATCCTGTCACCTGCAGGGGAAAAGGTCAATCCAGGTAACATCACAGCTCACAAGGCAGGTAACTCACGATTATCTGTACTGTCCCAAACAAACAAACTGCAGCGACGCTCCGCCCACTTCCCTCTCGGTGCATGTTTCAACCCACGCCGTCGCACGGAGCTGCACGCTGCAGGCTGGAAGCCAAGAGGAAGACACAACAGCTGAGTGTTGAAGCCAATGCACAAGAGCCTGAATAGAGTTCCTTTCATGGCATCTGTAGCTCAGCACATTTACGGTTAAAAAAGGATGTTAGGGAGAAACCTGTCAAATTTAAGTTCCCATACAACTAGACTGCATCCTCAATTACATTTCGGGGGAAACGTATTTTCTCCTGTTACGGTTTAAACAGTTTTAAACACATGGTTAACGTTGTGAATTGAAACAAAACAACAAACGCAGTAACACTGCTTTGTTTTTTAGGTTTATGCAACAAGGCTTGGTTAGGTTTAGTAAAAACATATACTGGTTTGGCTTAAAACGTAATAAAGCTACGGACGTAAATTAAAATAAGTGAACGTTTTAGTTTCAGACGGGACACGAACAACAGTCTGCTGGATGGGAGTCATGTGACCAACCCATCCACCCCGACCTCCTCCTTACGCGGACTTCTGCGGACTATCATTACAAACGTATTTGTGATACGTCAAAAACAAACATAATCTGTGACAAAATACGTTTTCCTCAAAATGTAATTCACATTGCATTTTTGGTGTACTGGAACGTAACTTTTAGGAGACGAGGCTGTAGTGAGGGAGCTAATACAAAGAGGAACTGTTTAAAAGTGAAATGTGAAACTGAAGTCAGTATAGAGAAGAAATGTCCTTTTTCCACAGCAAATTCTCAAAAATAAATAAGAAACTTTTTGGATCTCATGCAGGGAAACTGACGCATCACAGCAGAAGTACATGTACAGATACATCGTATAGATAAATAACTTTAAAAAAGTGGAATATTAGATATATTATTAGCATCTACCATGTACAAAATAAAGCATGAAGAAACTAAAATAAAAGGTATATTAGTGTATAAAGTGTAAATAAACTCCATGTAGATTCGTGCAACAATGGTGTTGGTGTTAAACATTCATACTCAATCTATGAATTCATCCATTCCAACAATTATTTCCTTTTACTCTGCAGCTCCCTCCAGCTCTTGTTGGAGATATCTGGAGGCTCATTGGCCCTTATGTGACTGACTGACTGTTCCAAAAGCATCTTTAACATAGACACAAGTTTGACGGATCAACATGCTTATCAACATAATACGACCACATGAAGTATTTTATTCATACCCAGGAATGAGAATCGACTCTCTGACAGCCTGTAATCATTCTGCTCTGTTGTCTTTGGTGTTATCATAAATGTCCTCATAATCAGAGCTGATAGCACGATTGTTGATCAAGGAGGTGCTCGTGTGTTTGAAGTAGCTCCTATTGTGAAATAAATGAAGTGAAGTGTGTTTTTCTTCCTTTTGACCTCTTTTGTGACAAAAGAAATCAAAGTTAAGCCTCCTGACATCAAACTATAATGATCCAGAGAACAATATGAAGATGTTTGTTTGCTCCAATAGCATCTCTTTTTAAAGTTTTAAAGTTTTAAATCACACTGAGCACAGGAGTTTTTATTCATACAATGTCTATGCGTATACGATTTAGCACCCAGTTGGACCCAGTATAGATGTGTGTTTCACACTTCTAGTGTTAAAATTGGTTAAATGTAGTTTTTGTCCACGCAGCTTGTGAGATGCATGATCCTGTTAGCAGAGTCAACTAAAACAAACTGAGATTAGTCTCATTTCATCGAGAGGGTCAACCGGTGTTTGGTGAAATAGAGTCGAGTTCACGGGAAAAACACACCAAGTCCGGCAACTCGCAGTCAGAAACACCGATGGAATCAACCGGGTCTCACGGAAACAACATTATATGGATATTCCGTGTGTCATGAGTACGCATTTTAGCCTTTTTCACGTGTCATTTGTTAAGGCAAGAAAACCACTAACTGACGTTCAGGCAAGAAAGCCACTTAGTTTTAGGAAAAACGTCATGGGTGGGCTTGAAATAGGTACGTAAACCTGGTAAAATACGTATGGAAACAACACAACTACAGGAAACACGTCGCTAACGTAACTTACAAAACCAAACACCAGTCAACAACGGTCTCGAACACTTGTCTCTACATTTTTAGTGTGGCTAAACAAGTAAGCTATTGTTCATTTAAAGAAGAATTCTGCTTATTTTCAGGTGAATACTTGTAATTTGTGTTTCTACTAGAACATGTTTACATGCTTTAATGTTAAGAAGTATATAACACACTAAAGGGAAGGGGGAAAGCACAATAGGACCTCTTTATAGCCATGTTTTCTAAATGTTATCTCAGATATTGCAATGCCTGCACATTTTATAGTTTAATGACAAAGCATTAATATCTCAAACAAACACCACATAATGAGGCTTTAATATCACTAATCTTTGGATGAAAAGTCACACGGTTAACCTGATATGAAAGGCAATATTTCTCACTCCTGCTTCTACAGAGGTGAGAGGTGCTGAAATGGAAAAAACAATATAATACGAAACATTATGAATCAGTAAATATGCAACCTTGTGTGGGCTGAGGAAGTTTAAAAAAGGGAGAAGGTGTTTTTAATGACGAAAGGACAATCATGGCTCCATCCCTGAGCTCTCTGAGAAGTGTGAAGGCATTTAGATTGAGCCCGAGGTGGTGAAAGGACAGAAAGAGCAGCTGGGTAACGGCATGATGAGATTCCAGCGTGGTCGAGGCTACTGATACTGTGACTCTCCCCGAGGAAAAGGTATGAGAGCTTTAATTCACAGACTGAGATGGGATAGGAGGTATAAGAGCCGGAGAAAATGAGACACCTCGAATAAAAAATAAAAATGGCCTCAGCTCATAGGAGCGGTTTTCTTTGGAGATTTGGTGCTATGCTCCGACGACGAAGTGTTCGTTTTAGGGCTGTTAGTCGATTAAAATAGTGAATCGCGATTAATCACATGATCGACCATAGTTAATAACGATTAATCCCAAATTAATCACATTTTTTATCTGTTCTAAATGAACCTTAAAGGGAGATTTGTCAGGTATTTAATACTCTTATCAACATGGGAGTGGACAAATATGCTGCTTTATGTAAATGTATGTATATATTTATTATTGTAAATCAGTTAACAACACA
The DNA here is from genome assembly GCA_916701645.2 of Sebastolobus alascanus. NCBI lineage: Eukaryota > Metazoa > Chordata > Actinopteri > Perciformes > Sebastidae > Sebastolobus > Sebastolobus alascanus. The sequence continues at coordinate 891,000 of CAKAOJ020000171.1, forward strand.
AAACAATGACAGATATTGTCCAGAAACCCTCACAGGTTCTGCATTTAGCATAAAACAATATGCTCAGATCATAACATGGCAAACTGCAGCCCAACAGGCAACAACAGCTGTCAGTGTGTCAGTGTGCTGACTTCACTATGACTTGCCCCAAACTGCATGTGATTATCATAAAGTGGGCATGTCTGTAAAGGGGAGACTCGTGGGTACCCATAGAACCCATTTACATTCACTGATCTGGAGGTCAGAGGTCAAGGGACGCCTTTGAACATGGACATGACAGGTTTTCCTCATCAACATTTAATGTAAGTTTGGAGCGTTTTTTAACCTCCTTCATGATGAGTTAGTCTGACCTGGTTGGTACCGATGGATTCATCAGGTTCTATAGTTTCATATGATACCATACTCTATCTGGATGGATGGATGGATGGATCTTGTTTTTCTGATAAAAGAAGTAAGAAAAAGGAAAAGTCCACTCCCTTAAGCCTAAAGTGAACTGAACATCTCTTAAAGAATCAGTCAATAATAACTATAAACTTTTGTCTTCTTCTGTCTTGAAATAAAAGTCTGTTGTTTGGTGAATTTATAATGAACACATGTGAGCAAACATATTTGCTGTATAATAAAGTCATATAATATGTTTTTTATTGCCATCAAACAGCCAAGCTTATCGATGTGGGATCATCTCCCGCTGAAGTCTGTTTAATGATCTCCGCTGCTTCTTCCTGCTACGACCCGTCTGTCAAAATTCAATTAATTTGTCAGAGGTTCTTCGCCTGTCAGTGCACGGCATTTTAATAAAGCTGGAGTGACTCTGATAAGACCTCGCTTTAATTGACGAAGAGCAAGCAATAAAGCCGGCTTTATTTATTCCCTCCCTTTATTTAGTCTCTTACAGTCGAGGGTTCTCCGGTGCAGATCGATCAGTGAGTGTTTATGGAGCGTTGCTCTTATGTGAACTCTCCTCCGGGTTTTTAGAGAAGGACCGTGGCATCCCCACGCTGGACCGGTCTTCCCTCGCCGTCTCTGTCAGGCTGGTATTCTGAGCTGACACGTCTCTTTCCCATCAAAGCAGCACATCTGGCCTCCTGGAGCTGGACTCAAATGTCAGCCGAGCCCCCTACAGAGGGAAGCCAGCCACACCAACACAAACTGAAGCATTTGAGTGTCATTCTGGTGTCGCTGCCCACTGTGATGCCCATGGGTTACTCCCTCCATGTCCCTTTTAAGAACTGTTAAACAGGTTTTCATGATTCAAACAGGTTCTTCTGTCTACTTCATGAATAAGCATCACTTTTCAGATTTAATGGTATCAGAAATGGAAGAAAAGATTCATCGTGATAGTTCACACTGGAAATATTGTGAGGTTATGATTGCACACATACTGCTGCCCAAACCTTCTTTGTCATGTGTGTCTCATGAGTTCATTGGTTTTCAAGTGGATGTTACATAATAATAAACCCGTCCTCACACCCAGAACACACACACACATGCACGTACAGTTTATAACCTCTGCTGAGACTGCACACAACTCATTTATAGGACGTTATATTTATGATGTGCAGACAATGATAACAGGTCCAGCCTCTATGCAGAACCCATTCAGTTGGTTGTAATCTCCTCACCTTACCACCAGATCCTACACACTGGACCTTTAACTAAAGTATCAATACAACAGTATAAAAATACTTCATTTCAAGTAAAAGTGCATTCATACGTTTCATATTTCCGCTAAGAGATGCCTTGTGCGTTGTTATCACATGCGATGGGCGATACAAAGAGTTGGTAATTTGCACTCTGGGAATGAGAACGGGTTGTTTGGACTACTTTAAAATTAAAGGGGTATTCCACAGATTTTACACATGAAGCTCAGTTTACTAAAAGTCTGACTAAAAGTCAGCCTCTGCTGCTTTGAAAGTCAGCCTCTGCTGCTTTGATTCTTACCATTTTTAAAATCTGTCTCTTGTGAGAGCCCCAGCTTTAAGAATTGCATCACTAAATCACTGCAGTACTTCTTTCAGTTTATCTTGACTGAGACTGACAGCAGGAGACAACTTTTATTTCACAGAACTCCTCTCAAAAAACTAAAAATTCTCTAAAATTGTCTCAAATCCATTAAATTCACTTTGAACCATTGTGTTCCCAAGCAAGACTCGCCTCGGGATAAAAATACACACCAGGTGCTTGATCTCCTCGATGTTTCATTCACCTCTGCACTCCTGCACCATCTTTTCTTTCCCGCCCATCGAGACTGGATTGATAGTTCTCAGACTGGCCTTGACAGGTTAAGTAGGGCACGAGACGCTGCTTTCTGCAGGCATCGGCCCGCTGCTTTCTGCAGGCATCGGCCCGCTGCTTTCTGCAGGCATCGGCCCGCTGCTTTCTGCAGGCATCGGCCCGCTGCTTTCTGCAGGCATCGGCCCGCTGCTTTCTGCAGGCATCGGCCCGCTGCTTTCTGCAGGCATCGGCCCGCTGCTTTCTGCAGGCATCGGCCCGCTGCTTTCTGCAGGCATCGGCCCGCTGCTTTCTGCAGGCATCGGCCCGCTGCTCGCTCACATTACCAGATACATCTGTTTAAAGACTCTTTCTTTAAAGGCCGATAAGTCAAGTTGTCACGGCCACTTTTACCTGGTTAGAGTCTCATTTTGTAAACAGAAGATCAAGGAGGACTTTGAGTTTGGCTGCGGCGTCTGTAAATTGTTTTTCAGCAGTTCTTCCTCATCCAAATGGACTCTGGCATGTTTTCTTATTGACTGTCACATCTTTAGATTCATGATAATTCAACATATTATGAGATCCCACGCAGGGCGTTGGTGTTTCCTCTGGGCTAATCAGCTAATCATTTGATGCAGGAGGCTCTTGTCTTGTTTAGACATCTATCGAATAATAAACTGTAATTTGCCCCTATTTTGAAAGGATTTACAGTAATGCTGCATAAACTCCTGTATAATGCATGTTGTTTATGTAATTTAGAAGTTGATATCCTCTATGCCTAGAAGCAAACACTTTTATTAGCTCCATTCATTTTGTATAATAAAGACACACTATTCAAAAGATATTCAGCAAATAGTTTAACTCAAGATAATGAGGCATTTAGTTGATTAAAGTGAGCTAACCAGGAGGAAGAAACTGAGACCAAATTACATTATTTTCCCATGAAATGAGAATATCTACTGTAGTAAACAGTTCAATGCATTTACTCCACAGATCTCACTCATTTTGATCCTGCTACCAGTGGCGGAAGAAGTACTCAGACGCTTAAGTAAAAGTAGAAATACTACAATGCAAAAATATTCCCCCACAATTAAGAAGTACTGTAACTATATTACGCTGTGAAACAAATGCAGTGGAGAAATAGTACAATATTTCCCTCTAAAATGTAGTGGAGTAGAAGTACCCAAAGACTATATTCAGTGGTGGAAGGAATACTCTGACCTTTTACTTAAGTAAAAGTACCAAAACCATGATGTATAAGTACTCCATTACAAGTAAAAGTAATTCATCTAAAATCGTACTTAAGTAAAAGCACGTAAGTATTAAATGTACTTAAAGTATCAAAAGTAAAAGTACTTGTTTTGTGAATTATACAATATTATATTTATAATATAGACAAATATATATCGGTAGTTTAGTTCAGTGTTTCCCAACCCTAGGGTTAGGGTTAGGGTCCACAGGGTCACAAAATAAATCTGAGGGGTCGTGAGATGATTTATCAGGTAGAAAAGAAAAAACAAAGTTCTGCTTCACAAATTTCTTAATATTTTGGACTTTTCTCTCATCTTTGATTTGTAGTAAAATGTGGAGAATTCAAACAGTTATTTAAATGAGAGTATTTGAAAAGAGCAGCCTCTGGTTTAATTTTTAATTTATTTTTAATTTTTAATAAATTGAATTTTATAAACTGATCATATGTTTGTTTCTTTGTAACTAGTAATTATATCTGCCAAATAAATGAATGGGAGTAAAAAGTACAATAATTCCCTCTGAAATGTAGTGGAGTAGAAGTACAAAGTAGCATAAAATGGAAATACTCAAGTAAGTACAGTACTTGAGTAAAAGTACTCAGTTAGTTTCCACCACTGACTATATTTGCATTTGTTCTGATTGATCAAAAGTCTTGAAATTTGGTATCTAACAGTACAATTTAGAAATGTTTATCTCACAAGAATAATCACATTTCTATTAATAGTCAAAATCAGTATTTTTGAAAAATGAGGAAAAACGCTAACATTGTGTTTATTAAATGTTTCCCACATGAAATATTTGTTTTACACTGCATATGTGTGCAGATCTTTGATATTCAACTTGTTCTGAGTTCATAGATACTAAATACTTGATTGTGCTGCTTGTAGTTTCTGAGATACAGACATTTTATTATCATACTATTTCTAGTCTTTGGACACATGCACTGTGTTTTTTCCTAAAATATATCGAGTCTATTGCAAAAACAGTCATCTCATGAGCCCAAAGATTAGATATAGTATGATAAGAAAAACTCACTTTTCAGCCAAACTAAAATCTAAAAATGTACTTCAGAATTGTACTGTCAGTACTTGAGTAAATAAATGTAATTTCCACTCCTGATAAACAGACACAAACACAAAATACGTGAAATGCTCGTATTAGTGTGAACTAGATTCATGCTGAGAAAAAAATAAAATCATCCTGGAGGTGCAGCGGAAACTCAGACCAGAACAAATATCCGTTATAAATTAGCAAATTAAAATATGCATGATTGAAACCAGTCTAAAGGTCATTAGTGAACTCCCTACCACAGCCATGGTGGTAATAATAACTAGCTCAAGGTCACAGGTAACAAGCTCAAGGTCACTGACTGATGGAGGAGTTAGTGCAGCATTAATGAGGAGACACAACACCCAAAACCCCGACAGTCTGAGGGAGAAGGAGATCTCCATCCCATCAGCACTGTGAGTCAGGACTCCACTGTCTGGAGGATAACAAGAGACAGGTGTTAGAGGTGTGTGTGTGTGTGTGTGTGTGTGTGTGTGTGTGTGTGTGTGTGTGTGTGTGTGTGTGTGTGTGTGGAGGGTCAGTTGTTCCTGCAGGACAAGACTTTATTTAAGACCAGAGTAAATGCCAAAGTGGCCCAAAAGGAGCCTAATTAAGCGTTTGGCTGGCTGTGAGGAGAGCTGAGTGGTCGAACCGTTATATCTTCACCTTTCACTTCATCTCCTCCTCGGCGAGGCAGCCAGCTGGTAATCATTAACCAAATGTTATGGATGAGTCCTTGAGGAAATCCTCCGCTATGTTCGCATGAGCATCAATCATGTATTGACTGTCCGAAGACGGGAGGCTCCAGCATGTGAGCGGAATATCTGAAGTTTTGGGCCCAACTGGTCCTAACTTTATAACAAGCTGTCCGACGTGTCTGTGCTATTAAAGGCTTTCTGTTTCAGGCCGTACCTGTCACTTTCCTCCCCGTATCAAACGTGGAAAAGGGCTCACATCCCGCTGTAGAAACTGACAATATTTGTGACAGCAGACGTACCTGTAGTGTAACATCTCCAACCGAAGCTCATTTATTACAGACGTCAGAAATATCCTCCTATATATCCTAATATCTTAATATTCCTCCAGCTTTCAGGGACGTGGATTTGCAGCTAATTAGAATGAGTGAGAAGGTTGAGTCACTCATTTATTCCTAATTTATCCCTCCTTAAGGACTCAACGAATTATGAGTGGACAAATTTTAATTACATTTCTCACTCGATAGATTATTGAAGACAAGAAAATGGCAGCTGCCTGCGTTTTAATGATAATATTTGTTCGTTCCCGAAACAGAACTTGCATGTATTGACCAGTGGGAAACCTCCAAGTCTGAGAAGTGAAGCCAATGCCGAAGTTCCTTCAACTTCTTGATGTGGTTTCATGCAACAGGTTCAGGTTCTCGCACCTTTAGAGATGTGAATCACAACATCAAAGGAAATATAATAAGCTCTCCAAAAAATGATGGCAAGCAATTAATCCTCCGTGGAAACGTCAGATCAGGATCGAGGAGCTGAATACTAAATGAAAACATTTCAAACCAACAACCTGATACCTGTCTTCAACAGCGAGGACGCAAACATCTCAGGTCAGGCTGGTGTGTGTGTCTGTGTTTTATGAGTGTGTGTGTTCAACTAGTAATTTTCAGGTACACTGGACCCACAGAATTGCTTGGAAAATGTAAATTACTCTTAATGATTGATATGAAAGAGAAGTATGTTAATTAAAGTGTCCATTAACTGCGTTATTATTCGTCAGGAGTTATCCCGGCTCGCTGCACAGACACAATCCGTGAGCTTCGTAAAATGAAAATGAACTCGATTAGGTGATATTAAACATGTTCTGGTGTAACGAGGAGTTCTGCCACCGAGCAAATTCACTTCCTGTTTATTCACCGGAGCCTGGCTCCGAGCCAACTCCCGTCTGACTCATCTGATTATTTCTGTAAACTATTTAGCACAAACCATGTCATTCATTAACGTGATCGCCGCCGGCTCCTGATGACAGATTTGTTTTATGTAAATAAGTTCTTGTGTTATTCCACAGTTGTCTGTAACCATCTGTTTAATGTCATTACCTTTTCAGTATTAATTACTTCAGTCCGGGTCATACCACAGTAACATCATATGTAACTGATCTCTTTTTAATAGAAGTCTCAAATGTTCTATTACTAAATCAGAACGGCCGTGCTTGTAATTATTATTTCTTTAATGCCGTTATCTCGAGATCCTGAGTTAATTATGTCATTAACTCGAGACAACAAGCTTTGTTATCTCGAGATAATCAACCTGTTATCACAAGAAAACAAAATGTTGTTTCCTCTTATTATAATGTTTATCAGAGATCAGGAGTGCCAGTATGCATAGATCAAGGAGTTCCCATTATTGATCAATGCATCAGACTGTACGTATCAAAATTAATTCAGAAATTTCTGTTAGAGATAACATTCAGATCAGTCCTCGTCTTTTAAGAAGACTATTATTTTTATTATTTCACTTAGAGCTAACTTTACTCTGGGTTATCCTGGTTATCAGTGTTTGACACTGTATATAGCCTGCAGTATTCAATCATAGACTGGATATAAGAAGACGTCGTAGTCACCGTGACGTCGCCCGTTGGTTTGTCGACTGCTGTTTTGAAGCCTCGAGTTCTGCATTTTGGCCGTCGCCATCTTGGATTTTTGCAACCAGAAGTGAAGAAGAGGGCGGAGCTAAGTACAACCGAACACTGAATAAGATGTTTTTAGGCGACCAAAATGTTAATATTACTGAAAGGGTTAAAGTTGGAAAGACGAAAACACGGACAACTCCCAGACCGGACAACGCCGTGGTAGCGACCTGTCAATCAGCAGGTAGCCCCGCCCTAAAGCATCCCCTGCTTTATGGTCTATCTGACTCTAAATGGGACCATAATTTACTAAATGAACATCATGCTGTATTGAAGAAGACTTGAAACTAGTGATTGAGACCATAAACTCATGTTTACAATGTTTACTGAGGTAATAAATCAAGAGAGAAGTAGAAGCTCATTTTCTCAGAGACTTCTATAGAACCAGAGGAGTCGCCCCCTGCTGGCTGGGAGACAGGATGAAGGTTTAAGGAGCTTTCTTATTGGCTGGTAGAGGAACCGCCTGTATTCACAGAAATGATTTAACCCTTGTTATCCTGAAGCGGAGCTGTCCAGAACCCTGTGGTGCTGATTACTTCTTTTCCTTTCCCTCCACATCCAACTACGATGACTACTTGGACTACTTATCTCGAGAAATCTGCCTTTTGTTTTCTCGAGAAGTGACATAAATTAACATGAGAAAACGAACTTTGTTAAAATTATTGCAACCACGGCCGTAAAATCAGACAGAGAATGGAGTTTATATTTGGTGGTACATATTCTTAGTTTCATTTCACTAGACATATGCTTTGGAGCAACAAGTCCTCCAAATTAAAGGATAAAAAAATACGTCATTGCCTTCCAGAACGATGTATATGAGCATTTTCTGATCCACTATGAACAGGACGACATAGTTTGTCAATGCCTTTGTTTTTGACCATTTTTTGATATTACAACATTTACAACCATAATGACATAGTTATGGTTAGAGAAAGATGATGATTTGGGTTAAAAAAACTTCTTCACTAAGAAGTGGTGGTTAAGGACGGGACATGAACAGTGTTCTCCCGTGTTAAAGTCTGATGTTTTGACCCGTCCGTCCACCCCGACCTCTTTCCTCGGTGGACTTTGTGGCTCAATAACATCACAATACTTCCTCCTTTGCTCCCCGTGGACAACAGCCATAATTACTGCGGTCGCTGGAGGCTTGGCACTTCACCGTAAACATGACGGTGGCACTTCACCGTAAACATATGATGTTTTTGGGCTCTTGCTGAAAAGACCGATGGAGTCGTTTTTCTTCGGGGGGGAAACAGTCTTTGTTGGTGTTTCTGTTTGGCCACGATGACGCAATTTAAATGGCGTAAATTTCACTTTACGTCATCTTTATTTCTGAAGAGGAAAAAAGGGAGTCTGGTATTGCCCTCTCCCTCTCTCACACTTAGCCTTGCTGTTGCAGTCAGTTTCCCTGTAAGTCCCTCCTCTCTAAAGCTGAGCTGCAGATCCCCGGAGAGCGGATGCTGAAGTGACGGCATGTCATCGCTGTCCCATATCAGTGACTCACCGAGGCCCGTTTGCCCCGACCTGTCACCGCCTGTCGCTCTCTCTTGTTGGGCCAGTTGGCGGCACGACGTCTCGCCACCTCGGCGTTGTTAACACCAGCTCAGAAAAATCCTCACCCGATGAGAAGTCTCACAAGAGGAAGCATCTCTAAAATACTTGTCTCTCTCCTCGTGTCGCTCTGCAGCAACACAAACCTTCAGCTTCAGCTTCCAACAGAAAGTAAAAGCACGTGTTCGTGCTCGTCTCGCTGGCCAGCCTGAGTGATGTCCGCTGCTGGTTAATTTGGTTTACAGCCACAGTGTTCCCCAGAGGGGAAAGTAATTACAAATATCCGAGTAATGGATTTCCCTAAACTGCCGGACACACTTCGTTATGAGGAGACGTACTTAGTGCCAGATTTGCGAGCTGTCAGGAGCGTGGGGAATAAGGAGGGGAGAGATATAGTGCGGACTTGGAAATGTAACTTAAACCGAACAGAAAAGCTTTATGTGGCGTGACAGGTGCTGCGGGGCATCCGGTCCCCGATACTGAGCACCATATTTGAAATTGTAATTTGTGGGTTAATAAAAGCCACAAGTGAGGGTGTGGGTGGCTGCATTTCTTTGTTCCTGACATATAGCCTAATGATGGAAATTTTCAAAACACAGAGGGATAATATTTTATAGAGCCTCAGGGCTTGTTTGAAAAAACGTGATATTAAGTCCTTTGCATGATTACAGCTAAACTTTAAGACCTTTATCTGCTTGTGTAGATGCCATTTAAACAGTGAACTTTTCTCTTGCGTGTAAAGCCAGTTACTCGTAAGTTTGCTGTGATTTAGAGGCTTTTCAGTGACTGTTATCACGTCATCAGTCAAATTACAAGACAGCAGAAACAGATTAGAGAGAGTTTGACTTGTCGTGATCAATTAAATCCAGCTGTAACGAATTAACATTTAGAAAAGATGCATGTGTAACCCGTCAGTCTGCCACAGGCTATACCTTTATCTGACCTGAAATTCATTATAGATGGGTCAGTTTCCATCACAACCACTCGGCGTTAAAGGTGAAACTCATTAATCTCTAGTGAGAACCTTCCTTGTTGGAGAAGACCGATGGACCTGGATCTGTTAAGAGAAGACGTTAAAAGTTGAGGTTGCTGTGGTTAATATAACAGCAGATGCTTATCTGTCAGATAATGGAAAACTGACCGTTCACTAAGCTCTTACTGTAGCTAACAGCAGTAACGGTGGAAGAGTTCATTCACACAGAAGTAGACAAATGCAGGCCCATAATTTCTATCCTGTGACTGTTTTTCTCTGGCTGAAGTAACTGAAGTCAACATATTTTATTAGCTGTAGACTGATCCTTAGTTCCTGTTACTTTTGGACGGATCGGGGACGGCGCGTCAATATATGCTAATTAAATGCGTAGTGTCCTTTCAAAATAAACTTCTGTTTTCACATGAAGTTAGGTTAAGGCAACTTAACCACTTAGGTAGGGTTAGGAAAAGATCATGGTTGACGTTGACTTCACTGACTAGCGACTCACGGGACCGGGTTACCTCGTCCATAACATCCTCTGGACTCATATTTTGGGATGCTATTTTCGCTGTTGACCTGGAAATGTAGTCGCAATACAAGCGAAGAGAACAAGGAAGTTTTGTTTTTGAGCATCATCTAGAGCGATGCTAACCAGAGACGGATACTAGAAATCCAAGTGGTGAATGTTATTCATTCATCCTTTGGCATTAGAAAAAGACAATTATTACAGTTCTTTCTTCATGTCTTTTTGAAGATGTGAGCAGTGTGTCCTTTGACTATTCTCCTGGGTGGAGACATTTTTATTGGTGATCATTTTAACACAGCTTAAAGAGATATTTCACAAGTCAGGAACATTTTGACTTTAAAATTAGTTTATGCACCACTGTCCTCTGACATTCAAAGTTTCATAAGCAAATAAAGTAAATAAATAGGCTGCATACGTGCACTATGAGCAGATTTATTTTTGTGCTGTTGTATTGGATTTCATAATATCAAAAGGTGTTCTGTTTGTTCAGTATTTTGACAGAATATCAGGAACTTCTTAACATTTAGATTGCAAGGTTTTTATAAGATAGGCTTTCATTGTGTTTATTGCCACAAGTATAATTAGTAGATTTTAAAACAGGTAAAAGAAAAAGTTGGCTAAAACCATAACATAATGAAAAGTAAGTTTAAATCTGCACAAAGTACACAGGTAAAATACTTTGTTCAAGTGATCTTTGCCACAAATGACTTCCAGAAAAGGCCTCAATGTTTTGTTTATTGTTATTACAATAGATTTTTGCCTCTTTGAACAAATAAAATGCACAGAGCTCTACATTACTTCTCCTGCAGTCAACTCAATATCAGAATACTAACCCAGAGAGTCTGAGTCGATACTCAACAAAGGTTATCCGTCGGATTCTTCCCATAAAGCAGCGATCCATACTGCTGTTTAAACAGTCGGCCTACTGCTGGCTTTGTTTACGCAGGGATTTATTGAATTGAAGCTATTTTTATTACTCTATTTATTCCCTCAGGTTTTGATACAAAGGCTGGCAGTGATAGCTCGCCATGTGTTTGGAGGTTATAAAAGATTTTTTATATTTGTAGCATTTGTGAAAATTATATTCATCATATTTCAACTATACATCCCACAATAAACGATCATAACTATAAACTATATCTAATAAACACTCTAATAAAGCTTATGTGTCATTTATCTCTGCTTCCCTGAGTCTATGTTCTCCTTAAAGGTCAAGCTAAGACAAATGGAGGTTGTTGTTGCCGTACGAGGTGGGAGTTCAGGCGTAGACGCACCGCTGGGACCGTGATTGATGGAAAAGCTTCTGAATAACTGGAGCTGGCTCTGACCGGCAGCAACCTGCCAGCGCTGCAGCCTCATCAACACAAACCCACATCCCGAGCTCACACACTCACAGAGACACCTTCACAGCCACCGCTCTGAGATCCTGATAATACTTTATAGCACTAACAGCTGACACACGTTAACCCTCAAGAGAGAATCCAGATGTGGCTTCATCTCCTCAGCTGCATGCATTGTTGCATGTCAAGACATAAGCAGGGCCAACGGATAGCACGTGATATAACGTCAACACTGTAAGCTCTTCACATTCTGATGATGATGTTCTGGCCAGATCTTTAAACATTGCACCTTTAAGTCACATGATTCATGCATGTCATGATTTAAGTCCGTTTCCATTCTACTTTGTCGCGTTTTGCTTTTATCGATATTAATGTTTTGTCACCCCATTTACAAACATTCTTTTATTCTTTATTGTGTTTTGAAATGATTTATGTAAAGCAAATGGAAATGCCACTCTGTATAAAAAGTTATAGATATAAATATTTCCTTGCCTCGTCTGACCTTGAAATATTCAAACCCAGGACTAGATGTTTTTGTGGCTGCACAACAGCATAAAATGGAAATATTCTAGATGTCTTCTGCATCATGTTAAACACATTTACCCCGAATGCTGCCTGACATGTTTGGTATTTGTAGAAAACTTTGGGGTCTTCACCAGAATTTTAAATCACGCTCTGTTTAGCTGCACGGCGAGAGTTTGTCCAGTTATTACGAATTCAGTTCAGTCAAATTATCAACTGATGTTGTGCATTAGCTCTCTGTTTTCTATGTCTATGCCCATCGGCCTGCTCATTTAAAACCATTCCTACCAACACCAACAAAGGTACGAGGCTCTTTAAAGTGTTTGAGAGGAGAAAGACCTGGTGTCATATTATTACCAGCATCACACTGAGCTCTGTTTGTAACACCGCTGACCTTTGCTCAGTAGAGACAGCAGGTTGGTATTCTGCAGCTGAACCTGTGATGATTCACAAACCGAGCCTGCATGGATCTCTACAGCAGCTGCACTAATTCCGGCCCGTTACTGAGTATAAGACAATAGCAGCTGCTGACTCATTTTCTGTGGCCGATTTAGCAAAACTGATTTCACTCAGGAAAGGGAGGACGACTCAGTATTTCCTGGAAAAGCATGAAGTGAACTACGAGACACGGTCAAATAAAAAACATACTGTCAGAGAAAAACAACCTTTTGTTTTACACAAGGACAAATCTTTTATTAAGTATAGCAGCACATGCTTGATTGAACAGGTTCCAATACCTGCTAAGAAATACTTCTTCATCTAGTCTCTCTAAAACATAGTCAATGTAGTATAGTGTGTTTTTAGTATGAGAGCTTGTTCCTTTTCTAAATATATGGACACAAAACAACAGCTAAACATTACACTCAAATATATATCCACTGTTATCTGAAATAGCATGGTATATTATAACATTAATGACAGAACAGAATAACAGTTTAACAAGCAGCTTTTAGGGGGGGGGGCATGTTGTCTCATCTCCACCAGGTCTGTTGTCATTGTACCATCAGGGAGACGGAGACAGACATCTGTTTGGTCTGAGAGACGGACTTCTCCAGGTTAAAGAAGAAGGCGGTGGGAGGATCCATGTCTCTAACGCTGGTGAACCTCGACCTGACTAAAGCCCCTTTAACCCTTTCATGTGAAAATGAGCCTAATTCCTGTTTCTTTTGTTGAAGCCTGTGACTGTCTGTGCTGTTGTGAGTGGATAGACTGTTTCCCAAATCCTGAATGACTCTTTTAACTCTCACTGTGGAATGACTTGTATACTGCTGACAGAAAACTCGTATATGTGCCTTACCCACTTCCCACCACTGACTTAAGGACTCAAAGTCTCTTTTCCTTAGTCTCCAGATTCCCCAGAATATCTCAAATTTCTCACAGAAGTCGCTGTCCTGCAGCAGCTTCACATTAAAGTGCCAGTATGAGCTGCCTTTAGTGGTTGGTGAGATATGAGAATCTAAAGTGACTAAGTGATGGTCAGTGAAAGCTACTGGGTGAATGAGACTGTTCAGGAGCCTGTTGCTAAAACTCTGTGAGATGTAAACCCTATCCAGCCTGGCTGCGCTCACATCCCCCCCCCACACCTTTACCATGTGTACTGCCTAACCTGGGGATGTTTGACCCTCCATACATCTACTACACCCGCCTCTGAAATCATCTGTGATAAAGAGAGACAGAGAGAGAAAGAGAGAGAGAGAGCGCTGCTAGCTCAAACAGCTGTTTCTGCGTGCCTCTCCAGGCTGATTCTGAAAGTTCAAACTATATTTTGCGCTCTGCTTTACCTTGACTATTCATAATGGAATTCATTTTAAAAGCTTGTTGGGTCAAAAACAGTCCTAAATAAATATCTAAAGGTGCAGAGCCCATGTGATGTTTCTGGAGTCTGTATTAAACAACAACCGTTGGCATTTTATTCATTTGCATAGATTAATTTTCCTCCCACAGAATTAAAAACATCTTTGTTTTTTATCCTCGTCTCACAGTGGATCCTGCAGCAATGCATCCACTGAGATGCAACATGACCCGTCGCTGACACACAAATAATATTTAACAAAAGCTTCCTGAGTAAAATAATGAGGCGTCTCCTATGTAAAGTGAGATAAAAGATTTATTTACAGTTGAATAGCGGAGTTTTTCCTTTGTAAAGTTGCCCATTCATAAATTTACCTACTTGCTACTGCTAATCTACTCCTGTACCGTTTTGTAAGTTTATAAATGCATAAAACAGGCCGAGGTCGGGCAGACAGGAAAAGAGAGCTGTCATGAATCTTTCTGTTTAACAAAGCCAGACGATTTGTAAATCCGCTGCAGAGTGATTTCCTGCCTGCTGCCATCCACCTGTCAGCCATTTTGACACCTAAGCTACTAACATCCCTCCATTTATCTCCCTCAGGGACTATTGTGGACTAGCTGCTCATGTTTGGATGTTCAAACAGTCCTTTTTCTTTCTCTTTGACACCTTTTGGTTGACTCACTGACGCATGCTGCCTGCTGACAGACAGATCTTTACATGAGAGACATGCGGTATCCTGTGAATGAATATGGATGGAGCCGTCCATCTGTCCATCTGCCGTTCGGCCTCTCCGACACCGAGCGCTGACAGGACGCAGCCAGAAGGCTGAAAAGAATCTGAAAACGAGCTTGATGTGAACGAGGATCTAATATTCTGCAGGAAGCCCGGGGGAAAAGCAGTCGAGGAATAGTTTCAGTCTCATTTATACTCCTCGTAGAGCGGGGAGGTGCGACATCTTTGAGCTTTCTGTCAAAATGAACAGTTATAACAGAAATAAACATATTTATGTATTTCTATTGAGCTGGAGCCTTTCCCAGCATGCACTGGGAAGAGGGCAAGAAAATACCCCGGACGGCAGGTTAGAAGACAAAATGTATTAACGCTCACATTCAGACCAGCGCGGCAATTAGAGTCTCCTTTCCATCTGACATGCATGTCTTTGGATGTGTGGCGGGAGGAGAGCAGCGTGAAGCCGAACGCCACACAGTGACAGGAAGGACTAATTAACGTAAATCAAATTAAAACTGAAGCCATGAGATGTAAATAAACATTAGCAGATGTTATTCAGTGGAATAAAATGACAGAAAATCAAACTACTGAACAAGATGTGTGTGTGTGTCTTTACGGTATCTAACACAGTGTTGGTGAGTTTCACTGTTTCTCAGCTTGTTGATTTGTTAGCTTGTTAGCTTGTTAGCTTGTGGCTGACAGCGGCTTGCAGCAGGACTTTCTATTTGTCATTAGCATTGCTTTTCTGCTGGTTGTCCCTTGTGGTTTCCTTTGGTCAGTTATCAAAACATTCTTTAGACGTGCGACTTCATGTGAAAGTCTTGTGCATGAACAAATGCAGGCGCAGCAGTAGCTACCACCTTAAAGACGTATTAATTACATTTTTTTTTACCACTCAGGTACATTCATACAACTTGTAAACATAAATGTGCATATTACCACTGTACATTTCCAGCCACCTGGCACATGGAAGTGCAGTATTCAGTCTCTTTTTAGCTCAGTTTTGGTCTCCATCAAATCTTTAGCAGCTCAGCATATAATCATACAACAGCTCGTACGATATCTCACGAAAAAGTTATTCCTCTTTTTTTGTCCGTTTTCCTACGAATGTCGAGCAAAACTTGTCAATCGTTCCATGCACACAGTCAACGAATTCAATAACTATTTTGTCAATATATATATATATATATAATCCCATCGTATCCAGTTGTTCTCCTAACATAGAGTCTATTTCCCATCTACCTAGGTCTTGATATGATTAAACTTTGATGATATTCCCATTGTGTTACACATACTGTAAATCCATAATGTGGCTTTTCAGCACTGATTCCTGTTCAGGGTAAAAGTGTGAGATCTGGCAGCTACAGTGTAAAATGATGAGCTCTCCAGCGCGTCTCGATTTAGCTCGTCTCTCTTTCTTCTCGCTTTATATGTATATTTAATGACAGCCAGATATATCTTGTCCCTTGGGTGACTTTGAAACATTTCATGAAGTACATGACACCACGTTAAATCAGATTATATTACATCCTCATGAATACATTTAAGATATTCTGTAAAGCATTTGCTTTCACGCCTCTCATCTCAAATTTGGACGTAAATGAATCCTTTGAGGAGATGAAATTATCATTTGAATGTGTTTCAGAAAGGAAATCAAAGCTCACCACGCTGCCAGTGTAAGGAACTGTGTCTAATATTTAATAATATTAGAATGTCTGCAGATGAATAATGGAGTCCGAGTCAGAGAGAAAGAATACGTGATAAAAGAAAGTGTGAAGAAATCAGAACTTTTATTTCTTTAATTGCAGTTTCTTTCTGTCTATCTTGTAAGGGAATAAATAAGAGACCACCCAGTTAGAAATATCCACTGGTGGTGTTTCTCTTTAGCACAAAGCTCTTCATTAGAAATGTAAGAACATACTGGAGCTGCTCCCACCAACATCACAGTGTAAGAAATGTACACTTTGGGAATCGTCTCTACGTCTGCACACTTCAGATTTCACATTCTCTCTGATGCTGCAGACTGACTGACCAAACTACTAAGTGTTGGATCATTGTAGTCGTTGCAGAGCTGCCGGTGTGTAAAAGCAGCGCAGAGGACAGGGCCGAGGGATTGAATCAGACGAGGAGAAGCAGCACCTCTTAGGAGATAATGAATCCTCTCATCCTCCTCTCTCATCTCCTCCTGTGAGACTTCCAGACCCGATGGCTGCAGTTTGCTGCTCCGCTGTCTCCAAACCAAAGGCTTTGTTTTTCCCTCTGTGAGCAAAGTTGTTGACAAACCTTCTGACTATTTGCAACAACATTTTCTCCGACTCTCTCATTCCCAGGATTACATGGGAAATCTGTCTGGCAGTTTACCATTGGCATTATGGGATGGTCTCTTGTGAAGGCTCACACTCTGGAGGGACACAAAATCATTCATTACCACTCTTAAGTACAACGAGCAGAGTGTCTGATCTGATATAACACACTCTTTCAGTCGACTTACATCTATTACCCAACAATACAATGAAAGCTCGTTGTGGAATCTAAAGGGACACTCCACCAATTTTACATGTCAAAGTCAATTTAGTCTACTCAGCCTGGGATGGAAAGTAACTAAGTAGATTTACTCAAGAGCTGTACTTAAAGGGCGGGTCCATCTGAGATCTTTTACCTTCTTTTTTCAAAGGACAGCTATGGTTTAAAACAAAACTCCTACACGGAGGATAGGAGGGAGCTGGAGGAAGAAGGTCTTCACTGTGGTTCTTCATCTTGACTCTCTCCATCCTCTGGTGTTAGAAGAGAGATGATGACCAGCGGTGACATCACTCGGCAGCGTATTGTGGTTACGTAGTCAGAGATGATGACTATTGAGCAGAAACAAGCCAGTGACGGGAAGGGAGAGGAAGACGTCAGATATTTGGGACAGTGACGGTGGAGTTCAGGTGTTATTATTTGATTCCATCTTTTTGTATTTTATCTTAATGAACGTCTCAGAGATACAAGAGGAAAGAGGAAAGCAGCACTTCTTCACGACATAAGTCTCTAATCTCAGCAGGTGAAGTTTGGGAGCTTGATGGATGATAAATAAAGAGC
Organism: Sebastolobus alascanus; assembly: GCA_916701645.2. Taxonomy (NCBI): domain Eukaryota; kingdom Metazoa; phylum Chordata; class Actinopteri; order Perciformes; family Sebastidae; genus Sebastolobus; species Sebastolobus alascanus. The sequence goes on from CAKAOJ020000171.1 coordinate 908,684, forward strand.
AGAAGGAGGGAAATCATCAATGAAAAGCAAATGGAAACAAAATGTATCATGCAGGCAACTATTTGTTATTTAATATATGGCATGTTTCATAAAGTTTCTATGAAATATTCAACGATGAGTGATGAGATTTCTTTGATTTGCCTTTCGTTTCCGTGGGAACGCAGACAATAACGAGAAATCCTTGGCAACCTGAATGACACTATTGAATACCTCTCCACCTCCGTCTCGCTAAACATATTTCATCACAATATTTGACTCCTATCAGTTGTTTCTCAATTGTTAGTCGCAACCTTCAACCATTCGTACGTATATTATGGAACTTGAAAGGCTGAAAGAGGGAAATGTCCTTCATGGCATTAATGACAGCGATGAGCAGCTCAGATAAAAAGATAATACAAACTCACGTTAGTAAAGTTTTTCACGTCATCGATCTTTCAACACATTTTGAAGACCTTGTTGAGGTGAGATTTTGGATTTTGTAAGAAGCATTTACACCTTTGTATTGTGTATGGAGCCGAGACAGTGACCTTAAATTTTGGCACTGAAAAGAAAACCTGAACTGAAAAAGGAAACGTTGGCATTGAAACACTGGTACTGGAGAAAGTTGTATTTTTCAGAAGTGCTTTTCTGTGACAGTGGCTTTCAGTTTCAACTCTGTCATGGTTGTGGCGTGGAGGAGACGGTTTTATTACATTTAATCTACATATTAGAGTGAATGTCAATCAGCTGTCTGCTCCGACTTCACCGCACAGCTTCCACAAGTTCACCAACTCCCAAAACGCCAAGTATGTTCAGTCTGTTTCTCTCTGTCGTTGTTTTTCCACATAGAACCGGGCTGATTAAAGATAACTTTTAATGCCTGAAACACACAAAGCAGTGACGAAGTGCGGCTCGCTATAATGATCACATTTTTCTGCATCCTCTCGTTACGGCAGTCTTGGAAAGGGAGCAGAATGGTTGGTTGGAATCTAAAACCACACCACTAGATACCGCCAGATCCTACACACTGCACCTTTAACACTGTACCTTTCATATAGTAAGACACTACAGAGTATGCTAGAGCATCATAAAAATGTTCCATGTTGCTGTATTTAAAAAGTAGTCAATATACTGAAATTAATGTTTTTCTTCGAATTTCATTCTTTCATAAAGCCTCATGAATACAGAATAAAACACACTCAAACCTTCACAAAATGTTAACAGTAAGTCACTTTTTTTGGTTTAATTGTAGGAAATCTGTGAAGGACTTTGATGTCAGCTAAGGAGAACTGGATGTATAGACTGATGTTGTGTTGGAGACACGGAGAGCATGACAAGCCGATGTGTAAATGAACCTGCTGGAGTCACACTCTGGCTTCATTAGCCGTGATGTGTACTGTGCTGCAGTGGCCGTAACTCATTGTCATGTGCTTTAAAGACAGCTCGCTCGTCCCCACAACGCCACCACACCAGCTCTCCTCTCTCTGGAGACCTCAGGCTCATTACAGACGCGACGCCCCCCCCCCCCGACAGGAGAGGGTAGGTTAACGGAACAGGGAGAGAACGTCTTTCAGTGGAAACAAGGAAAACTCACGGACATATTATGTAAGCGTTGAACTGGGCGTCCTTGACAGGATGCAGCAGTGTGTTGTTCAAGTGAAAACTTTAAACAAAAGTTCTGTTAACGGACAAGCAAACGCATTCAATATGAAACTCTTTCATTAAGGGGGGGGGAACATTTTTGAAATTCAGTTCAAAACAGCATGAAAAGAGTAAAAATAGAAATACTTTGATCATCCTTAAGACACATATTGCACCAAAGATTACTCAAAAAAATAAACCTTGAGTGTTGTTTATCTGAATGCAGTTGAAAACATAGCTGCACAGAAATGCACTTTCATCTCTCCACATGCATCAGCAGCTCTGTGATCCACCACCTAATATATATACCAAGACCCCAAAACAAGAAATCAAAGGTCCCGCATGCCGGAGAAGAGCAGATCAAAAGGAGCTGCTATAGAAGTATACTGGCGTTGAATCTTTAATGAAAACACACTGAAATACTGATGTGACACGTGTTGAAGTCGGCCTTTAGTCCACGGCGTTGGGACAGCGAGGAGGAGGAGGAGAGGATTCAGTCACTGTGGGTTCGTCTTTACGGACGTCTGCTCCGTCCTCTGGAGGCGTCATGGTGAAATAGCTGGTGTGCTGAAATTTGAGCACTTCGTTGCCCCAGCTGGTCCATCCGGGTTGAAGACTTCGGGCAAACAGCTCCAAGCACTTGGCTTCAGCTCCGACGTACGGCTTCAACACTTCTACAGGAAGAAAGACATGAGGAAGAGGAGCGGCTGGTCAACACGTTCTCATCCCAACTCGTCACATACTGACGCTCTGTCAGACCCTCGGCCACGTGATTAATGTTGGTACGGGCTGAATAATATCAGCAAATCATTTCTTCACTGCAAATGATTGATGAAGGATTGAACGTCGCCCTGAAGTGACAGATTCAGGTTGTAAGATCACAGCTCTGCATCCTTTTCTTTGCTTGTTACTCTGTAATAGGCAGAGGACGGAACTGGCAACCGCCCAGCTCCTTCACACCGCAGCACACATCTGAAGACTGACAGTGACCTTGAGACTATAAGGAATGATATTCCCGGAGCAGCACACCTGACAGATTTCCCTTCCTCTACTCTGTCTGCTCTTGTGCATGCTCCAACCATCCCGACACCCTGATCCCGCCTCGGCCAACACTCGGGGAGCCCGAAAGCCTGATCCCCAAGCCGATCCGACCTGCACGATGTGGTGTCCTGCCTCCCGTTTTCTCTTCCTCTGTACGTCAGAGAGACAGAGTCACAGAGAGGAAAGGCCAAACATGCAGCTCTCCGACTAATTCAACCTCAACCGGTGACTCAGCTCTCAAAGTTGAACAGAGAATAAAAGGTCTAATTATCATCGTAACTCTGAAATGGGACAACGTATGAAGCTTCTGCCACTTCTACCAAGGCTGAATGTAGTAGAGGATTGCAGTTCTTTTAAGTCTCAGTCCTTTCCCCCTTTCAAATAGTCCCCAATCAATATAATGAATTACTTTGATTTTCAGCACACGCGTGGCGTCCCGCAGGGTCTTGTTTTTGGCCCCATCAATTTGTTTAATGCTGCTCCAGAACAGTCTCCTTCGCTGTGCTGTCGGCCCGGAGGTGTCATGGCTGCCACTGGCTACTACTGTTTTAGAGCAGCGAAGAAGAACTGATTACAGGTAGTTTGTCACTGTTAAATAATAATAATAATACTATATATTCTGATCACGCTTGTATCGGCTCGGTACTTGGTATCGGCCGATACCGCAAGTTCAGGTATCGGAATCGGGAAGGAAAAAATGATATCGGAACATCTCTAACCATAAATAGCTCAATATAAATCTAAAAATGTTTGATTTTATTATTTCTAAACAGACAGTTTTGACAAAGAAAGCAAAGTATTGTAGCTGCCAATGAAACATAGTGTTGCATAGATCACCGTCACAGATCCATTCCCCAGTCAACAGTAATGCAATCCACACAACTGGCATTAGGAACATTAGAACATTAGGAACATTAGAACATTAGGAATAGCCATTTAACCACTATTTATAACACCGAGTTGAGAAGGGACTTCTAAAGTTGTGTTGAGCACTAATTAATATACAACTACACCACTTGTCGTTCACAGAAGTGCAAACACTTTTTTTCTGCAGCTTGACCATCTGGTGAGGATGTGTTGTATCCGTAATGGTGTCCCTTATCTCTCCATAGCAACCAGAAATGTCAGTGATAGGATCTCCGTCTGAGTGGGAGGAGAAATGGGTCAGGGTTTCTCACCGCTGCAGACTTAGAGAGTTGTGGCTTCACACCACGAGGCTGCCCAGCAGACACGACATGCTCGACAAAGTGCAGCAGAATTACGGGGACGATAGCTCGAGATGAGAGTAAGAACGCTCGGGGTGATTAATGCCAAAGGTCTTCGGACGTATTGGAGATTTCTAGCGGTTGCGTAATCTATTGCAGGAGTGAACAAAAGAAAAATCCTTCAAGCCCTGAGGTGTTAAATGATCTTGTCAAATAGTTAAATAAATAAACTGTTCTGCTTTTATTGGCAGCTCTGCAAGAGTTGGGTCAAGCCCTTCTAATATTTCATGATACACAGCAATTTAGAATGATTACACTCACAGATATGAGCCACACCCAAAGCCTCTCACCTCCAAATCTCCTCATTCTGGACATTTAGTAGTACAGTACACACATTCATTTAGAATATTTTTGTCCTTAATTATTAGTGCAATTTAGTCTCTACGTCTTGTGCAGACATGTACATCTAAATGAACCTGTGAAAAAACCTCCATAAAAGCATATAAAGCAAGTGAAATACACAAACCAGTTCTGAGTGGCTTGGCCATGAACACAATCTGTATCCTAATCTACTTCATCTCGATGGTATCGCAGCTCCACAATGGCATCGTTATCATCTAAATCTGTGTATTCTCACAATATCCAGCCACTTCCATGAGGTGGAGGCTTTTCGGAGCTTCTGAAAAGGGGCGCCGGCAAACGCTGGCTGTGTCCAAACTGCACAATAAATCTGTTTCCCCGGAGAGGGAGGGACGTGACGTCAAGCCTCTCGTCTTCAGAGTCCCTGCATATTCATTCTCAAGGTTTTACATTCATTCTAATAGTGGCAGAGTCCATGTTGGAAGTCAAGTCTCGTGCAGATAGGACGGATTTGATTAAATCTGAGCAGCAGAAGTCCAAACTCTGACAAATCCAACCTGTCAGGGTGAATGCATGTTGTGTTCCTGTTCCAAGATAATTCTGTAGAGTAAATACTAACTTTCTGTGGTGGAAAAGCAAGTTATACATTCAAAAACTGTGATATTTCTACTTATATAATGTAAAAAAAATCAATCTTTAGTGTGTCCATTTCTCATTCAAAAACACACCGTAGTCATCATTTTGCATGTAGTAGCTGTTGTTTGTCTCTAACATGGAATCAAATGGTGATTTTTAAATTTCAGCCCTGCAAAGCTAAATAACTGAGTCAGACTTTGCTTTATGTTACAGCAGGCTGTGGTGGATTCAGGGTTTATCACTGCAAGATAACAATCTGTGATGTTGCAGCATTGCCCTCTGCTGGCAGAGTAAAACAGAACAATACAGTACTCGAATATAACAAGTAAGTTTGGCTTTCATTAACAAAGATGAAGCTATTTACCTGAGAGTGAAGGCTTCTGGGAGTGGAGAGCTGACGGGACGCTGACGATCAGACGCTGATCCTCCACAGGAACCTCCGACCTCTCCGGAGAGCTGGAAGGGGTTAAAGAACTTTATTACATTTCATTCTTATAGCATAATAATAATAATAATAATAGCATATACAGTATGAACACAGAGAAGTCCCTCAATTCACACCTATTATCTGCAGAGGAGCGATATCGGCCCAGCACCAGCACTTCATACGGCTTCTTGTGATGTGAGTCCAGTGGAAACACAAACTGTCCAGATGTGGTAACCTGATGGGAAACAGAGCAAACCCTTCAAACATCTGGAATCACAACAATAGCTCAGATCTTCATGATTGAGAACTTTTCAAAGTTTCTGTACCTTGACCCAGAACCATTCAGCTATAACTTCTACTCCCCAGTGAGGATACAGCTCATCACGCACAAACCGCAGGTGGGCGGGCCGGTTTGTGACCCAGGTGACCACCAAACAGTCTGGGGACGCCAGGCGGGGGATCGGGAGCTGTTTCAGCTGGGAGGAGGGCAAAGAACTGTACCTTCATGGAGAAAACACATTCACAATGTTATTTACTGTAAATTCAACCACTATACTCTTCTCTATGTTCACCTGCCTGACTCCTTCACATGTACTGCTCATGTCCTGATTTAGTTAGCAGTCTTTCAAACTATTTACCGCCCAATCGAGCCAAACCGAGCCAAACCGAGTCAAATCGAGCCAAATCGAGCCAAATCAAGCCAAATCGGGCCAAATCGAGCCAAATCCTTTCACTGCCATTCATGTTCCCCTCAGGATGAATTGTAATAAGTTTGGTGATCCCAACATGTTGGCTGCTAACATGGCTGTACACTCTTTGTTTTTGTAAAACACTGGCCCCAAAATATATATATATATATATATATATATATATATATATATATATATATATATATATATATATATTAGGGCCAGAAGAGGTCAAAATATCCAGTGTTTTACAAAAATAAAGAGTCTACAGCCATGTTAGCAGCCAACATGTTAGCAGCTAACATGTTGGCTGCTAACATGGCTGTATATATATATATATATATATATATATATATATATATATATATATATATATGAATATAAATCAGGGGTCTCAAGTAGATATTGCTTCATTTTAAGGGGTAATGAGCCCAAAAGGTTGGGAGCTACTGGCTTAAGGTTTTGTAATGTATATTGCTGTTGAATTTAATGTTATATCTTATTTCCTTTATCTGTTTTCTCCTCCAACATTTTTTAGTCTGTTTCTTGTGCTGTCGTAACATGTAAATGTCGCCCCTGAAGATAAATAAAGTCTTATCTTATCCTCTTTCTGCTTTATATACTTGCTTAATTACCTGCGACTCCTTTTCACAGACTTGTTTTCCCACGGTGGATCCAGAACTATTAACTCAAACCTTCTTCCATCTGTGTGAGAAACAAGCAGCTTTAGTCGTGGACACAGTCAGGCTGAGAGACAACTAGTGTGATCTCTCATGCTACAATTATTTACTTTCATTTCAGCCACAATGACCATTTTTTCCATGATTTTACAGCTTTTTATCTTCATTAAAAAGACGTTACCAGGGTTACCAGATCTGTTCCACATGGCCTGACCAATATTTATTACAGTTCCGATCGTTGCACTCACACTGGACTAGAGGTCGTATTCTTGTGAAGTCAGAGAGCAGGAAGGCAGCTGTGTGCTGGTATTACATACTCCTCTCCCATCAGTGTGATTACTGTAGCACAGTCCGACCGGGTCTCTGTGACCCGAGAGAACAAGTCCAGGTGTGACGTACGGCCGTCTTCAGCAGCGAGTGTCTGCACAAAGTCCTCCTGCTGCTCGCCGTCCACTAGAGGAAGCTCTTTAGCCATTTCACAGAGAGCGGCGAGGCTGCACTGCTGAGAGGGAAGAGGCTGATTCTCTGAGTCCGTCTCACCGTTCAGATATCCCAGAGATCGGGCAGAACCCACCAAGGACTCGGTTCCCTCCAGGACCACAGACCGGATCTGCATCAGCACACATTATATTATTATTATATTATATATATATATTATTATGTAAGTGATAATGTACAGCTAGCGGGTCATTGTTGTGAAAGAATCCCCTTCAGGGCGATGCAGCATCGCCCTGAAGGGGATTCTTTCACTACAATGACCCTCTAGCTGTACATTATCCTGATTATTACACGGCTACTTACTGAAGAAATCAATATTTTGACGCAAAAACGGTCCGCCAGAGTCCGACATCAGAGCTGCGCCCATAGCAACGGTCTGTTATACATAGCAACGGTCTGTTATACATAGCAACGGTCTGTTCTACATAGCCACGGTCTGCTATACAGAAATAACAGACCGCAGAACGCCGTGATTGACCAATCAGAATCGAGTATTCAATACAGCCGTGTAATAATATTATATAACATAATAATTATAATTATATATTATAATTATTTTACATTATTAGAGGAGATTTGTGCTGCCAGAGGCTGTATTGGAAATGCTTGAAATAAAACTTGTAATGCTCATCAGTGGTGAAAGGAAACCAAGTAACTCAAGTTTTGAGGTACTTTACCTGAATATTATATATTATATAAATATTTTCTATCCTACTTTATACTTTCCAAAAGACTTAAAGTTAGAGAATAAGATTGAACGTACCTTCTCATGGAAAGCCTGGGAATCAACCTCTCCCTGGTTGAGCTCACTGTGTTTTCGTTTCCTTTTCTGAGAGTCAAATTGATAATAAATGACGATTGATGATTTTTCAGTTTCACAGATAGTAGATATTCATTCATAGATTTTTTTCTGCACACAAGAGAATTTACAATAATCAAATACAATTACATAAAAATAAACTATTTGTACAAAAATGTGTCTCTGATTTCTTTATTTTTACGCTTAAACAGAGTTTTATAAGTGGTTAATACAACTTTAATTTCTGAAGACACCTTATACACTTAGTGTCCAGTTTATTATTTTATTTATTTATATATGTTATTATAATTCTTGCACACTTTGTTAATTTATATAGTATGTCTTGTAGGGCTGTGTATGTACAAGAATCTGGCTTTAGACCAGCAGCTGTCTCTGTACAGTTTCTGTTTGTGAGACTGTGATTTACCTTTGATGGTTTGTCTGTTTTCTGCAACACGTCCGTGTCTCCTCCCTCCGCAGCAGCACCGGTTCTGACCCGGTTCTGACTGTTTAACACCCGGAAACACTGCTTTCTGAAACAGCACTTCACATGAGATGTTTCCTGATTATCTCTCAGTCTGATGCACCGTGAAAACCCCTGATCAATGAGGCAGCGTGCATCCAGAACCGAGCCCTGTGTGTTCTGAACCAACACGGACATGGTGAAACCGACTGGTTCCGGTGCTCCGGTGGTTCCGGTGCTCCGGTGGTTCCGGTGGTTCCGGTGGTTCCGGTGCTCCGGTGGTTCCGGTGGTTCCGGTGCAGCAGCCGCGTCCCGCCCAACAGGTTTTGGATTTCAGGTGAAATGATACCGAAAGTAGAGCGCGTTCAGAAACTCAGCCGCGATTTGTTGTTTTCATTTCCAAGGACGATGAAAAGAGGAGATGGCACGCGTCATCAGCGCGTCATATCCTGTGGTACGACGCATGCGCAGTAAAATCTGATCTGTACTGGCTGATCTGTACTGGTGGAGGCATGGATGGGTTAGGGTGGAGGTTACAACAATAACTGATAAAAGTGGAGCTGATGAAAAGAGATTTGATTAATTTAAAGCCAGTTTGACTAAAACAGTCGTGATGTGATGAAAGCAGAGACATGTTTCATCATTTTACCATCTTACATCCATCATTCATCATTCACAACACAAAATCATGAGGGTTGGAAGTAACACAAATTAATTGATAAAAATGGATGTGTTGAAAATGGATGTGAATTGAAAAATAGAGTGATACATTTACTATTGATTTGATAAACTTTATTGACATTTTATTTGAGACTGTGTTGATCTGATAATCAGCTGTCGACCATTCGTCATTCAAGATTCAAGATGTTTATTGTCACGCCGGTTATACAGGTACAATCGTGTGAAATACTTTTTGCTGGGAAGCTCCATTAAGAAAAGACAACAGTAGGCTAAGTAGCAAAATAATAAAATAAAGTAAAAAATAAAAATAATAGTGTATTTACAATAATATACAGTATAATAATAAAGGAAATACTTGGTGTATGGTAAATATATAAAAGTATTGCACAGGCATTTTTGTTTTTTATATTCTATATTTTTATATTCACAACACCCAACTGACATTCATCATTTACAGCACGCAGTTTTTGTTAATTTCGCCCAAATTGTGAATCACAAACCGTCCACTGACTACAGTAGAGCGAATGTCTGTGCAAAGTCCAGAGTTTGGGTTCGCTGGGTGGGCGTGTTTTTTTTTTTGATAGGGCGGAAGTTACAAAAATTGCGTGCTGTAAATGATAAATGTCAGTTGGGTGTTGTGAATGATGAATGATGAATGATGAATGTAAGACGGTGAAAATGATGAAACATGGCTCTGCTTTCATCATATCACGACTGTTTTAGTCAAATCATCTATAAGTTAAAGCTGCAGTATGCGATATCGGCGCAAATATGATTTAAAAAGTTATTTTTATTAAACGGCCGCTATATGGTGACAGTAGAACATGAAACAGGTAACCTGAGTTAAATCCTGTTCCTCTGTGTCCTACTGTGTCCTCCGGTGCTCCTAACGGCATCTGAAGGATTTCACTTACTGGAGGAAAACAAGGTCCGCTGCCCAGCTGCAGTCTATGAGAGCCGGCTGTCAATCACTCTGAACTCCGACCAAACGGTCAAACTAGGCAGCGCTGATCAGATATGAATCAATATTCTGTTACTGTAATGACTATTTCTCTCCTCAGATGTTCTCAGAATCATCTTGTAGTTACTGTTTAGCTGTAAAATGAGAAAGTTTGTGACGCGGCCGCCATTGTAAAATCTGTTGAAGGAAGCCAAGTTCTGGTCACATGACCGGAGCACAGCCAATAGGAACGCTCTCTCTCTCTGAAATGACCTGTGATTGGTCAAAATCTGCCGTCACGGGCTAGATTTTTCTAAAGCCTGAAAACAGAGACATGAGGAGGAGCAGAAGTCTAGTTTTCTCTCAGAACACTTGAATTACAATATGCTGAAAGGTTATTATGGAGATTTTTGCCAAATTATGCCAAAAAATTGTTGCATACTGCAGCTTTAAGGAAACCACTTGATAATTTTACATCCATTTATCAATTCATTTACATTTTCATCACCTCCAGTTAGTCTTTGTAACTTCCACTCCTCATGAAACTGAGCCAATAGCAGCACAGGACCACAGCTTCACTGCGCATGCGTCAGACCCGACAGCTCAAACCGTGTCCTAACCATGATGCACTCTGTTCATTAGATAAGATATCCCTGTATTAGTCCCACAGTGGGGACATCTGGAGAGGCCGTGTGTCCCCAGCGAGCTGCCATAGCAACGGGAGGCGTGTGCACAGGATCCAAAGGATGGAGAGGAAGGAGAGGACCGAGCCTGCAGAACCCTGAGAGGACCGGACCGGAGGAGGAGGGGTTAATGTGAAGACTGATGACTACATGCATGCGGTCAACACACCCAATAACCTGCAGTTTAATCAGCTTCTGGATCAGTGAGAAGTGTTGTTAACGTTACACACGGAGGAGGACTAACTTTAATGCAACGCTGCATGTAGCTTAGCCTGCTCGTTACCCGAGTTAACCATAAACATCGAAGTGTGGAAGCTGTGCAGCGACTCTGCAGCTAGATGGAGGAAGCGAGAGTCCGCAGGAGGATCCGAGTTTACGACTGTCGCTCCGCAGCGCAGCAGCACGTCACGGCCAAACTCCTGCAGACAGCTGGGCTGGACTACAACGGCTTTCTGCTGCTCCTGCACCGGGTAACGTAATGTTGGCCAACTTTACTTTAGTTAGAGGTAACTGGTTCTGCTGCTCCTGCACCGGGTAACGTACTGTTGGCCAACTTTACTTTAGTTAGAGGTAACTGGTTCTTCTGCTCCTGCACCGGGTAACGTACTGTTGGCCAACTTCTTTACTTTAGTTAGAGCTAACTGGTTCTGCTGCTCCTGCACCGGGTAACGTACTGTTGGCCAACTTCTTTACTTTAGTTAGAGCTAACTGGTTCTGCTGCTCCTGCACCGGGTAACGTACTGTTGGCCAACTTCTTTACTTTAGTTAGAGCTAACTGGTTCTGCTGCTCCTGCACCGGGTAACGTAATGTTGGCCAACTTTACTTTAGTTAGAGGTAACTGGTTCTTCTACTCCTGCACCGGGTAACGTACTGTTGGCCAACTTCTTTACTTTAGTTAGAGCTAACTGGTTCTGCTGCTCCTGCACCGGGTAACGTAATGTTGGCCAACTTTACTTTAGTTAGAGGGAACTGGTTCTGCTGCTCCTGCACCGGGTAACGTAATGTTGGCCAACTTCTTTACTTTAGTTAGAGGGAACTGGTTCTGCTGCTCCTGCACCGGGTAACGTAATGTTGGCCAACTTTACTTTAGTTAGAGGTAACTGGTTCTGCTGCTCCTGCACTTGGTAACGTAATGTTGGCCAACTTCTTTACTTTAGTTAGAGGGAACTGGTTCTGCTGCTCCTGCACCGGGTAACGTAATGTTGGCCAACTTTACTTTAGTTAGAGGTAACTGGTTCTGCTGCTCCTGCACTTGGTAACGTAATGTTGGCCAACTTCTTTACTTTAGTTAGAGCTAACTGGTTCTGCTGCTCCTACACCGGGTAACGTAATGTTGGCCAACTTTACTTTAGTTTGAGTATTTGTATTTTAAACTTTACTTTATACTCAGTGATTTGATGTAACTAAGTACATCAGTTCAAGTACTGTCCTTAAGTACTGTTACAACTTTGAGATACATGTACTTTACTTGAGTATATCCATTTTATGCTACTTTATACTTCTACGACATTTTGGAAGCCAGTTTTGTAGAGCTGCAACGATTAATCGATTAATTATCAACTATTGAATCAGCCCGAGGAACAATTCACTTTTCTAATGAGAGATGAAAATGTGTGATATATGTTTCACAATGTACCCATGAATGGATATCAGTCGTTTACTGTCAGTGTTACCATAACCCGGATAGATTGATGAAGTTCTCCTGGAACCAGTAAGAAATGAAACTACCACTGATTGAAGAATAAAGTGAAACTGAAGAGGATTCTGATTGCTAGGTGGAGACTTGGAGGCCAGAGTTGGACCAACTTCTGAGAAAAAGCTATTAAAATTGTTACCAATGAATCATGGATAAGTGATAAGACCCGGAAGCTTAGCATCTGCCAGGAAGCAATAGAGACATCACACTAGTTGGAACACAACCAGGGTTCGGGTTCGGGTTAGGGAGCGTTATATACATCACACAGAAACTGTTCTCCAAAGAGAGGTCATCTCATTTTTATGTTCAGATGATTCTTCATTGTATTAGTGTTTTTAGCTCCTCTGCTAATGTGGTTTAATTTATTTCTTTTATTAAATGAGGGGGGAAATATATTTTTTGTACAATCTATGTTTAGTATTCAAAGATTTCATGATGTTTGAAGTTAACCATGGTAGTTTATGATGATTACCTCATCATGAACCACAATTCATTTACTCTCAATTTCAAGGAAACGAAACTGGCAAGGTGAAGGGAGCAGGTCTGGTCGTGCTGCATTGTATTAAATTCACATTAAGGGGATGAATGTAGAACCTTTCCCTGCAGCCAAATAAGCTAATAGTATACTGATATGCAGTTTCTATGAGTTTTAGCACAAAAGCAACTGTGGAAATTGTTCCTTTACAGATTAGAAAAAGACTGTATTACGCTTCATTGATGATCATCATGATTTTACATTTGTTTTCATATCCGTACTCCCAGAAAGAACAGATCACATACATTCCTATGTTACAGTTTGGTGGATGAATACTGATACCTATTTTTAAGGCTGACTTCAGCTGCTACTGTGCAACACACAAGGGCAACGGTCTAATCTAATTACGGTGTAATCATGCAGATTGTTGTTGCAGCTAGTTGTTGCACAGTGAATGCATGAATGGAGGTACAGCCTATTTAAGTTTTTTTACTTCCTTTTCTTGCTCTTACAGATGTTTCCTCCGTTTCCTCCTTTGCTGCAGCTGTAAATTGTTAACATAAGCGTCCCTGGTTGTCTCTGTGAGCTTATGACAGTACAGCCTTGATGTCCATTTTTTTTTTGACGGTGTTAAGATTTGACAAAAACACTTCTGATGTTAATTTTTCATTAGTCATTTCGTTTATAAAATGTCAGAAAATAATGAAGAATGTTGATCACCGCTTCCTTGACGTCATTAAATGTCTTGGTTTGTCTGACCAACAGTCCAAACCCAAAGAAATTCAATTTGCAGCGATTAAAAAACAACAAATCCTCTCATTGGAGTAGCTGAGAACGGTCGGCAGTTCTGGTTTGACAAATGACCGAAATGATGAATGAATAACCAAAATAGTTGCTACTTAAATTTCTCTTGATTGACTAATCAATCAATTAATTGACTGATTGTTTCAGCTCTAATGAAGAACTGACACAAAAGTAACAATCAACACTCACTTTTGGCATTTTTGTTACAGGAATATGGAATCCGTTCACATGAAACATTTGTGTTGACCACAACGGACAGAACTGTTCTGGATTTTGACAAATTTGGTGAGTAAATCAGTCCCAGTCGGTGCAAACGTAAACAATATGCTGCCATAAATTATAGATGAGAAAATTAAACAAATATAATTTAATGATTTAAATGTCATCACCTTTGCTGAGACAGTTAAAATATGTATTTATTTATGTTTATTGTAGAGGAGCTTCAGGATGACAGCACCCTCCACCTGCTGCAGCAGGAACACCAAGCGCTGCCGGCGGCTACGGAGGAGCGCATCAAGTTTGAGCCTCATTATAATACGCTTATCCAGGGCGGCACGTACGAGTACTACGCCAGTGAGGGACAGAAATCACTGCGTAAGTGCTTATTTAATCACAGTAGTATACTTGAGATGGAGAGAGACATTAAGCTGCATATCATCACTCATAACTTACTACTTTTTGTCATTTTTGTCCAGCATTTGCACTTGCTGAGCTGATCGACAACTCTCTTTCGGCCACAGCTAAAAACACAGGAATGAGGACGATAGAGATACGGATGGTTGGTTCCTTTGCATATCATTTTATAACCAAATGTTTCACCTTCACAGTAATAGTGAGTGACCTTCTCTCCCTGTTTCCAGGTGTTTGATGAAACTCTTGGAAAACCTGCAATGGTTGTTTTAGATAACGGCTGCGGGATGACCTCTAAACAGCTCAATAACTGGGCAGTGTACAGACTCAGTAAATTTTCCAGAGAAAACAGCCCATTTGAGAGGTTGGTGTGCTTTAGCTTCTTCACTTTCTAGCTTCACATTAGCCATGATTGTCCAAGGTATGCCTCCAATGTTGTATCTTTTAGTTTTAAATGCCCAAAATTTGATTATACGTCTGTTTTGTTTTTTCTACTTCACTACAGTAAGCTGGAGGGTTATGTTCGGCCCGATCCCGTCCCCCGGAGTCTCAACAGTGATATATCCTACTTCGGAGTTGGAGGAAAACAGGCTGTGTTCTACATCGGAGACTCAACCAGGGTTTGTCTTCTGTGAAAACTGAACTCATTCTGTTGTTGTACCAGATTGATCCTGTTATCACATCAGGAACTAGTGGGTATTTATTATCATGCTTGATCTATCATATTGAGTTTCTACTAGAACATGTTTACATGCGTTAATGTTCAAAAAACGCTTTATTTTTCTCATACCGGCTGTGCTGCAGCTCCTCTTTTCACCGAACCAAACTCTTCGGACTCCGCTCCAGCTCCGCTCTAACTAGCTTGTTTGAGGTCGTGCCAAACTAGCCGCTAGGCAGGTATTATGCAAATGTGTTACTTGGTGACATCACCAGGTTACAGAAGAAAAGGCGGGACTTCAAGCGAGGCGTTTCAGGCAGTTAAGGAGCAGTGTTTCTCTGGGGGAGAGTAACTCTCTTTGGCCTGGACTTTGGGCTTTTTACAGGCACAGAAACTATTTAACACACTAAAGGAAAGAGAAAAAGCACTAAAGCATAGTAGGTCCTCTTTATTACCAGTGGTGGAAGAAGTACTAAGATCTTTTACTTAAATAAAAGTACTAATACCACGATGTAAAAAACACTGTTACGAGTAAAAGTACTGCATTTAAAATCTTACTTAAGTAAAAGTATGCAAGTATATAATCAAGAGAATGTACTTGAAGTGTAAAAGTATCCACTATGCAGCCAAATGGGCTCTTTAATTGTTACATTATTATATATTAAAATATTAGATTATTGTTATTATTATTGATGCAGTTACATGTGGCATGCATTTTAATGTTGTGGCTGGCTATAATAGCTAATTTAATACATTTGTTATACTGTTGGTTGGTTCAGTTCACTGTATAACGGTGCATTGTATTTCATATATTCATTTTAAATAAATGTACTGAAGTAAATATACAATATTTCCCTCTGAAATGTAGTGGAGTAGAAAGTAGCATCAAAAATGTACTTAAGTACAGTACTTGAGTAAATGTACTTAGTTACTTTCCACCACTGATTAATTCCATGCTGTACCCAAAGGGTGAGAAAGTTGGTAACACCAGTTATACCAGTGGAAGAGTTAGTCTAGAGCCCTGCAGCGTTATCAGAAACAGTAACAAAGACTACCATAAAGACTAATGTAGACCAATAAATCTTCTTTTTTTCTGTACGTTTTGGTTTATTAAACTTTGACAACTATGGAAAGTTATCACCGTGAAATAAATGTTATCTTTCGTTGTGACAATCGCGAGAAACCGTAGAAGTACTGCATTCACAAGTAATCTCCGAGGAATCCTCTTGCATGTATTTGATTGGCCAACGCAACGCCTTGTTGGATGAAGTCACATTGCGGTGCAGCAGAAGCTGAGGTCCAGCTTCTTTGCCGGACGTCTCGCTGGTCGTGCTGGAGCGCTTTGCGTCGGCGCTCCTGCTGCGTCACCGGACTGACTTCATACAAATGCATGAGCAAAAAGCTAACCATAGCTTGGCTTCCTTTGTGTGTTAGATGATCAGTAAACCAGTTGGCTCCCCAGATGTTCACGAGCTGGTTCTGTCCAAAGAGGACTTTGAGAGAAAAGAGAGGAACAAAGAGGATATATACAGCGGGATCATTAGAAACAGGAAGGTAAGTGCTCTTCTTTAAAAGCCTCCATTCACATGAAGTCAAACCTCGCTTGTAACTTCAAAACATTCTCATGATCACGTGTTAACATCTCGTCGTGTGACGTTTCATCCTCCTCCTGCAGCCCGGCGACTCCTCACATGTCAACAAAGTCGATGAGCGCTTCCTCCATAGCCTTATCGCCGAGGAATCTGGGAAGGAAAGCTTCACAGCCGTGGTCATTACGGGGATCTTACCCGAGCATATCGCCTTTCTGAAACAAGATTTCGAAGTTTGGACCAGACAGCTAGCGTGAGTTCATTCACCCACACCGTCTGAGATGTACTTAAAGTCTTACAGCTGCAGTTGGTAGAAATGGAGCAAATATGACTAAAAAAAGTTGTTTTTATAAAACCAAAATGAGAAAGTTTGTGACCCGGCAGCTATGTTGAGATCAGTTGAGGAAACACCAAGCACCGCCCACCAGCCGGAGCACAAACTTCTCATTTTACAGCTAAACAGTAACTACAAGATGATTCTGAGAACATCTGAGGAGAGAAATAGTCATTACAGTAACAGAATATTGATTCATATCTGATCAGCGCTGCCTAGTTTGACCGTTTGATCAGAGTTGGTGAGTGATTGACAGCTGCCTCCGTTGAATGAACAGCCAATAGGAACGCTCTCTCTCTCTGAAATGACCTGTGATTGGTCAAAGTCTCCCGTCACAGACTAGATATTTTAAAGCCTGAAAACAGAGACATGAGGAGGAGCAGAAGTCTAGTTTTCTCTCAGAACACTTGAATTACAATATACTGAAAGGTTATTATGGGATATTAGCCCAATGATGCCAAAACATTCTGCCTACTGCAGCTTTAACAGCTTCCCAGGTTGTCTGCTTTGAGTGATCTCATATAAAAAAGATCTGTTTTGTCCATATTTCAGTCACATATATCACTATTATATTCATGGAGTCAATGGGAAGGACATGAGCAGCTCTACAAACTCAGATCATCTCTCTAAAATTGACATTCGGGTGAGTCTGCTGGTCTTTAAAGGTTAAATTGTTGAGAGTGACTTCTACTTCTCTGCTTTGTACGTATGCTTTAATGCAGTGTATCTCAACTCATATCACATCTCTCTTTAAACAGATCACTTTGCGTGAGAAGCCTCCCAAATTTCCCCGTGCGATCAATCTTCGGGAAATTGACAACGACATGCAGAGTCTGTACATAAGTTCTGCTGTAGACACGTTTGAGTTTAAGGCCTCTGAAAAAGACGGAGGCACAGTGGAGGGAGTTATTCGCTATCATCCCTTCCTCTACGACAGGGAGACTTACCCCAAAGACCGCGATGCTGAGCAAGGTATTACAACTCTAAAATACTCAATATGCTTTATGACTTATGACAGCTTTGGAACTAAATTGTGGATTTTATTTTGGTCCTTTGTTTCTCAGCCTCTCCTGATGATGATGATTACGATAATGAGTCTGGAGTCCAGCATCAGGCGAGAGGAGAAAGGCCGATATTTCACTGTTTCTGGAATGGACGGCTCATACCTTACACCACGGTGTCTGAGTAAATACTTTAATCCACTTTAACTCTAAAAGAATAGCAAGAAAGCAACTTTCACTTGATTTATTAAAGAATTAACACAGTGTGTTGGCTTTCCATTTGTACAGGTTCGACTGGTGTACTCCGAGTAAAGGAGCAAAGGAGCTCGCAGAGTGTTACAATCGAGTTTCAGGAGTGCTTTTCACTGACGACAGATTCCAAGTCAGCACCAACAAGCTGACCTACATGGAGCTGGAGCTGAAACTGAAGCAGAGAGACACCATCTTCACACGCGTTGTTAATGGACAGGTGATCATATACATTCATCACATTAGAGACACATCCTTCGTATCATCTAGATGTGGATATACAGTATATTTATAAGATTGATTAGTGCATAAAAAGTTACATGCTGATTGATGTCGTTGATATTTCTCATTGGAAGCGTCCACAGGAATAGAACAGTTCTTCAGTTCCCTTCCTGATCAAGGTGCCGAACTATAGCAGAATCCAGAAGGCAGGAAATGTTCAGTAACCGTGGTACACTATGGAGTCCATGCGTAAGCCTATCAGTGATGTTCTCTGTATGTGGTATTCCCCTAGTGAGCGAGAGAGTAACGGGGAGATAAGATCAAGTCAAAGCCAACAGTTCTGCTGCTGCATCCTTCAAGCTGCTCAGACAAGTTGAGAGGAAAAGTGCAGCAGCACATGTTGCTCGACTGTGGATTGTATTGAAGCCTAATAAAAACTGTCTCGGGCCGATAATAGACGGTTTCTTTTTCTTCACTTCTTCTTATAAATCAAAGTCAACTGGAATCTTCAAAAAACAGGTCAAAAATCGCACTGGAGAAGTTTTCAGAGTTTGATGCAAAAGTGTTTATTTCAGTCGTCAAAAACAAACACGAGTCGTCAGTTCGAACGAAGGACTGACTTCTCGACAAATCCTGCCCTCTTATATACTATAGACTTCATTTACTATTCTCTTTCATGTTCTGTACCCTCAATTGGCAAAAGGCCCAAAACTAATTATTTTCTTGCGAAGTCAGGGATTTTGAGTTATTTTGGTCTTATCTGAGACAAATTTACGACTTTAACCTTTTTACCTCGTCCCCCTCCTCTTTTTGCCGCCGCTAGAGTGTTAGAACTCATGAGTGCGAACACTCCCATATGATCCGAGAGGCTGATTCTCGGCCTTCCATCCTGCTCGCGAGGCAGCCCCCCCTCTTTGCACGCCTGTGCAACGCTCTCTCTACAGCCAGGCTGACGCCAGGCACACATTGCTCACTGACTTCAAAGGGCTCTCGATGCCTCTCTCTACACTTGGAAGGCCTTCCTTTTCTAATGCATCAGACACACAGTATTTTATGTAGAATCAACATTAATATATATAAAAGGTTAAATGGTGCATTTGATTTATAATGTAACCAAAAACACACTAGTTTTATGAAGATTTTTGTGTAAATATATGATATATATTTGTCTTAGGTTATGCTTTATAAAACATCCTAAAAATTTGTCTCAACAATTGATTAAAGCTGCACTAAGCAATAGTAGTAGTAGTTTGATGTTAACATTGAATCAACTTACTTAGCATAATGTGAAAAAGGTCTGCTTGTAGTGCAGAAAGAGAAGAAACACACAACCCTGCAGCTCTATACAGCTTTTAGCTCATTATTTTGGCTCTTCAGTCCACACATGGTTGATCCTCTGAGCGTCCTCTCCGTTCATACACTAAAGGGTTTCATCATCACAATACAATATTATATTGATTCTTTGGACGAAGATACCATATTTGCTGATTTCACAAAGTCTAGTCTTCACAAAGTCTCAAAATAAAAGCGTATCTTTATGAAGATATTGGATGGACGTATCGTTACACCCCTAATACACTACTGCTATCATTAAAGAGAAGCCGAGGCTACGCTAACCCGAACCCGAACCCGAACCCGAACCCGACCCCGACCCAGCACAAACAGGAGATGAACTGAAGTGAACCAGTTGATGTTGGAAGTCCTGCAAGTTAAACCCCCTGCCAGATGTTTTTATCAGGAACTCATAAAGACCAAAACGGAGCTAAAACATCAGTGAATATTGGACTCTGAACAGACTGCGATACAGTGCTGATGTTGTTGCATCTGAAACGATCAATCTTTTAGCCATAAAGTAGATAAGCCAGCAGTAGAAGACCTGTTTCCTAGTGGTCAAAATCATAATTTGAATGCAGTTTCAGTCCCTTTGTTTCAATTAAAGAACGAGAATAACTCTGCTGAACTGTTTTATTTCCATTTCCACAGAAACAAAGGAGTAACATTCATAGGGAGTTTACGCAGTGGCTCAGAAACTGTCATGAGAAGTCGGACAAGCAGGTGAAGTTCTTGGGCTTTAAGGAGACGATAACACGAGCAGATGTTCCCGTTAAGAAGATGCAGCATCCCTGGGCGACGTTCTCCTCCATCGAGTGGGACGGCAAAACCTACAGAACAGGCCAACTCGTGAGTATCCGCTTTCTTTTTCTGAGTATATTGTGATTATTCTGTATTCTCTATTGATGTGGACATTCTTCCTCATACAGGTGAAGTCTCACAAAACGCAGCCCATTCTGTACTGTAGCGTGGTTCGTTTTCTGCTGTATGGAAAACACGAGGGAAATGTCCACGCGACCGGCGGACAGGTGGAGGTGGCTCTGGTGAGGAAGGAACTTTGTGTTTTATAATGTGATAAAAGTTTCCTTTCTGTCTCTTTATCTTGCTGTCTTTGTAGTTTAAGACATTTTCTTCTTCAATAAAGGAAAAATTGCCACAGAAATCTTGAACTTGGAGCGCCCAGGTTTAAAGTCACAGGATTCTTGATCTGGAATCGCTTCTCTTCCACATTTAATACGTGTGGTGTACTGTGTAGAGCATTTGATGTCAGTGAAAACGTCAATAACTGTTTTGAGTTTTCTTGTATTGAGCCTGATATTGATGTTCCTAGGAACCCAAAGCATTTCACGACAGGATCAAGATCATACCCATTTCCAAGATCGACAAGACGGCAACACAAGAAGCCATCAAGAGAAACATCGACAATGACTCCGCCAAGTGAGTAAGCAGTTCAGGGAAATGCTCTCATACTTCTAGCATCTAATCTGAGTCTCAGTATCTCAGTAAAGAGCTGCAGGAACGAGTCCTCAAACCCAGAAATGAGTCAGCATTTCATCACTTCC
Organism: Sebastolobus alascanus; assembly: GCA_916701645.2. Classification (NCBI taxonomy): domain Eukaryota; kingdom Metazoa; phylum Chordata; class Actinopteri; order Perciformes; family Sebastidae; genus Sebastolobus; species Sebastolobus alascanus. The sequence continues at coordinate 929,959 of CAKAOJ020000171.1, forward strand.
TGTTCCCTCGTCTGGAAGTCAGTCTGTGGTTAACACGAGCTGAAGAGGTTTTAATGTTTTGTTCTATGACATAAAAGACATCAGTAAATATCCCACTCGTGAATTTTGAAGCTTTTAAGTGTTTTAAAAAAGGCGGTTCACACAGTTGGCGATACAAGCAGCCGCACCGCGGTTCTACACAACGCTGCAGAACTTCTGAGGTCCAACAATCGGCCTGTTAATGTTATCAGTTGGAAGTTATTTGTGTTCCTCCACCTTACTAGACGTACTAGTTTAAGTAGATGAGACTTTATCAGCTCCAGTAAATTGTACTTATTTGTTCCAGGCTCCCAGAGCTTCTGAAAGTGGATTGGCCCGATGCGAACCCGTGGCCACAGAACGCTGTTCGTCCAGCTGGGACTCCGTTAGGTAAACTGCTTCACTGTTTGGACTCCACACCGGTTCACATGCAGGTCATCGCTGTGCAATTTTCATAGAAACATGATAATGTTGAAAAAATGTCCCTTTTCATGGACGACACACTGTATAGTTTGTGTTTTCACTTTCACATCATTTCAGGTCCATTCAAAATCGAAATTGTAAACAAGAAGAGAGAGTCGATCTCCAAGATGCCAGCGTGCCAGGGAGCCGGGAAAAAACTGGTTCTTCAGCTCCAAATCATCCAGCACGGTAAGAAAAAACCTCTAAACCACTGAAAGGCTCAATCAGATGGTTGGATATTTAAAGGTGCAATGCTGCGTTATTTTACCTTTTTAGAGATAAAAGTTACAAACAGTAAAACCGTAAGTCAACTAATCTAAAAAGATATTTATTTCTTCCATTTCTAAGCTAAGGGTCCATAAGAATGATGATGCAGTAAAGCTGCAAAAACTGTTAGGTAATAGTAATGTAAATGTTAAATACACAAGTCATTTGTAATTTTAAGATAACTGAGAGGAATGTTATTATATTGAGCTGCCAGTGAAAGTGGTATAAATCCATGATATAGAATCCTCTTCATAACTTCTCTTGTGTTCTGTTTTATAGACTTTCCTTGTTCCAGAGCTGCTGCAATTATTAATATATTGATTAAATTATTTATTAATAGCTTATATTCTTGATTAACCATACAGACTATAAATTAGTAAAAAAATCCTTTTACAATTTCTAGAGCTGCAGCGATAATTCGACTAATCGAGTATTGCAAAAATGGTAGAAAATGTTGTTTTCATCCACTCAAATATGGAGATTTCCTGCTTTTCTCTTGTTTTTTATCGTATTAAACTGTATATTTTGTGGTTTTGGACTGACGAAACAAGACATTTAGAGACATCACCTTGGACTTTGAGAAACTGGGATGGACGTTTTTCACTATTTCTGACATTTTATAGACCAAACGATTAATTGATCAATCTAGAAAATAAATGTCAGATTAATAGATAATAAAAAATAATCGTTAGTTGCAGTCCTGAAAGTTGATGTAGTCAGATTGCTTGTTTCGTTGACCAACAGTCTAAAACCTGAAATATTCAGTTATTCAGCGGCAAATCATCACATTTGAAAAGTGTGAACTAGAGAATTGTTTCTTGTTCAATGACTAAAAAAAGTTGTTGCTACATAATTTTCTTCCACTTACTATATGTTTCCCTTCTCAGTAAGTCTTTGTTGGTTTACAGTTTGTAACAGTGCTGTTTTTCCTCTGAGTGCTGGAGTAAGCTGGATTTCTCTTTCACATGTGCTGAAGGTCCGAGAGGAGATGAAGAGGTCTTGTCTTGTCCTTCTGCCCAACATTCAGCAAAGTGGGGATACTGGTTCAAAAAAATTGGTACATTTCTTTTTATTTGTCAACTTTGTCGTTTAATGTTTACTTTTTGGATGTTCTGATTTTCATCTGGTGAAAGATGATGTATTAATGATTATTTAACATCTGGTCGTTGGCAGATAACCTGACCAACCTGGGGAAGTATACTCTTATCCTGAGTACTGTGATAAATGAGAGTAATGCGACTACTTTCGGAGGCAGAGAGCTTCCAAGCTACAAACTGAAGTTCACCATCAGAGGTAAGAGAGGTCATAAAGAGGTCATATTTATGATGCTTTCTGCTTGTCCTAATCACACACTTCCCCTGTTTTTATCCTCCTCAGAGGGCAGTGCTGAGACTTTCCTTATCGATGAAGTGAGCTCCGCTCTACACGTCGGCGTGCCGTTCGACATTCCTCTGCTGATGAAAGATGGTTATGACCACCCGGCCACGTCTCCTCCTGATCTCAAACCTGTACTCAAATGCAGGTGAGTCACTCCGCTGTATTTTAACATCTACTGTTTGAAAACGTTTAATCTCAATTCTGTTGTCTTTCCTTTGTTTCTAGTTTTGACGTGTTTTTTTAATCTAAAAACAGCACGTTTATGTAACTGCTTTAAGCTTAAAGGGATAGTTCAGATGTGTTGAAGTTGGGTTGTATGAGGTTCTTATCCGTAGTCGGTGTATTACCTACAGTAGATGATCAGGTCGGCACGGCGTTCGGTTAGGAGAAGCAGACAGGAGTTACCGGCACAGAAGCAAAGCAACGTACTGCTGTGGACGGGGCCGACAGCTAAACGGATTTTAGACACCTAAAAGAAACGCTCACCTAAAAAATATCAATATCTGCTTAAGTGTACGCTATATTTAGAATATTTTCACGCTTTATCTTCCCGTCAGAAAGCCTTTTCTGATGAGGAACTGAAGTCGTTGTATCCATCTATTCTCTCCCCAAAGCCACCAGACTCCATTGGAAGAATACAGTAATTTTACCTCGTAGAACACGGAGGTTGCTGATCTACAGCTGCCTCCATCTGTTAGTTTGTTTATATTATTGTGTGATTTTGGTGAATCCGAACCAACCAAAGTCACACAATAACACAAACAAATGAACCTATTGAGGCAGCGGTAGACCAGCACTGTTCCACGAGGTAAAATTACTGTTTTTTTTCGATGGAGTCTGGTGGCTTTGGGGAAAGTATAGTGTTGAAGAAAAAGTGCCCGACCGTCGGCCAGCAAAAGATAGGGCGTCCTCCTTCAGCATTTTTATCCTTATAATACTTAAAACTTTTGGACTTCTCAAAAAATCAGGTTTAAAAATTGTTCGAGAGAAAACTACAGATCTTGATGCAAAAGTGTTTATTTCTGTCGCCAAAAACAAACACGAGTCGTCAGTTCGAACGGAGGACTGACTTCTCGACAAACCAAACCCTCTTATATACTGTAGACTTCATTTACAATCTCTTTCATGTTCTTTACCCTCAGCTGGCAAAATGCCCAAAACTCATTATTTTCTTGCAAACTCAGGGATTCTGAGTTATTTTGGTCTTATCTGTGACAAATTTACGACTTTAACCTTTTTACCTAATCCCCCTCCTCTTTCTGCCGCCGCTTGAGTGTTAGAACTCAGGAGTGCATGCACTCGCCTCTTCATTCAAAAGGCTGATTCTCTGCCTCCCATCCTGCTCGAGAGGCAGCCCCCCCCCCCTTCTCTGCCTCCCATCCTGCTCGAGAGGCAGCCCCCCCCCCCTCTTCCAACGCCTCCCATCCTGCTCGAGAGGCAGCCCCCCCCCCTCTTCGAACGCCTCTACCATGCTCTCTCTACAGCCAGGCTGACGCCAAGCATGCTCGACTCTCTGACTTCAAAGGGCCGTCCATGCTTTACTCTACACTAGGAAGGCCTTCCCATTCTAATGCATCAGACACACATCAAGTAAGGGATAAAGTACAGCTAGCAGGTCATTGTTGTGAAAGAATCCCTTCAGGGCGATGCAGCATCGCCCTGAAGGGGATTCTTTCACTACAATGACCTGCTAGCTGTACATTATCTCTCTTATTACACGGCTACTTACTGAAGAAATCAATATTTTGACGCAAAAACGGTCCGCCAGAGTCCGACATCAGAGCTGCGCCCATAGCAACGGTCTGTTATACATAGCAACGGTCTGTTCTACATAGCAACGGTCTGCTATACATAGCAACGGTCTGTTATACATAGCGACGGTCTGCTATACATAGCAACGGTCTGTTATACATAGCGACGGTCTGTTATACATAGCAACGGTCTGTTATACATAGCAACGGTCTGTTCTACATAGCAACGGTCTGTTCTACATAGCAACGGTCTGTTATACATAGCAACGGTCTGTTATACATAGCAACGGTCTGTTATACATAGCAACGGTCTGTTATACATAGCAACGGTCTGTTCTACATAGCAACGGTCTGTTATACATAGCAACGGTCTGCTATACATAGCAACGGTCTGTTATACATAGCAACGGTCTGCTATATATAGCAACGGTCTGTTCTACATAGCAACGGTCTGTTATACATAGCAACGGTCTGTTCTACATAGCAACGGTCTGCTATACAGAATAACAGACCGCAGAACGCCGTGATTGACCAATCAGAATCGAGTATTCAACACAGCCGTGTAATAATTTATGTAGAATCAGCATTAACATATATAAAAGACTAAATGGTACATTTGATTTATACTTTAACCAAAAATAGTATATGAACATTTTGTGTAAATATATGATATATATTTGTCTTAGGTTATGCTTTATAAAACAGCCTGAAAATTTGTCACAACAATAGATAACTGCTGTAGTTCCCAGTTGGAAACATAGACTGTATATCTGTCTGACGACAAGGTAAACCAGCGAAAATACTCTAAATATAGTGTACACTTAAACTGATATTGATTTCTTTTAGCTGTCTAAAATCCGTTTAGCTGTCGGCCCTTTCCTCATCAGTACTTTGCTTTACTTCGATGCTGTAACTCCAAACTGGAGGCGTGCTGACCGTCATCTACTGTAGGTAAAACACTGACTATGGATCAGAACCTCATACAACCCGACTTCAATACACCTGAACTAAGTATACATATCATTGGTTTATCATAAAGCTCATCATGTCTTTACTCTGCCAGATGTGGGATTTGGCTCTGGTCCCTTTAACATTATCATTATTATTAATTAGTGGCTTGGATCTGAGTTACGAGACTGTGGACAACAGTGGGACAACGATCACCATCAGAAGTGTCAAAGCGAGAGGAAAAGTCCCGAATTACCAACAATCAAAGGTTAGAACAACGGTGTATTTATGTAAAAGAGTATAGACAAGAAGGAGACAGAAACTGCTTCTCCTCTGTTATCTAGCTCCTTCCTGTATTTTATTTTACAGACGTATGACCTGAAAGTGACTCTGCCTGGCCTGAAAAAAGACACGCAGACGATCAAGATCAGTCTTCTTCCAGGTAAGACTGCATTTTGTTATTCATTTAGAACAAGGAAACGATTACTTGAATGATCAAATTCATCGATTAAGGGTTTAAGGGACTTTTTACGTTAAATGCCAAAAGGAAGGATTTAGCTTCTCTCCCTGTTTTATATCATTGTAAATTAAATATATTTAAGTTTTGGACTGTTGGCCGGACAAAACAAGCAATTTTCCAGCATCTTATAGAATAAAAGATTAATGGAGTAATTAGAAAAAGAGGCAACAGTTGTTGATTTTTGGTTGTTGGTGTGTTTTTAGTTAAAACAAACCGCTTACTCCCCACTGACGGTTAGGTGGGGGATGGTAAAGATATCCAACGTCATCCAGCTGTGGTTGCTGTGGTAATCTGTTGGACGTTAAGATAAGGATCTTACCACCGTTTTGAGCCGAACACTCGATGTGACGCTGTTTTTCAGGTAATCCACATTCCCTCCACGTGGCGCCAGAAGACGAGCCAATCACAGTGGAGAACGGACAGCCTGTCACGTTTAATGTTGAAGTTCACGATGAGGCCGGAAACATCACGGCTCACCCAAAGCAGATCGTCAGCTGCCAGGTACTTCCCTCACTACGTACAGCATGTTGGACTACTGACAGTCCAGAGCCACGACCCGGTAACATCTACGGGGAATTATTCTCATAGGTATACACCCCGAGTGCTAGAAAATATGTGATAGCATCGCAGCTGTGGTAACTTTCTGTGTGTCATCACTTGATTTATAACCCCATGACAAAACTATACTTCTGTTCTTCTATAATTCTACTTCAAATTGATGCTTCTCTCCTATTATTACACGGCTGTGTTGAATACTCGATTCTGATTGGTCAATCACGGCGTTCTGCGGTCTGTTATTTCTGTATAGCAGACCGTTGCTATGTATAACAGACCGTTGCTATGTAGAACAGACCGTTGCTATGTAGAACAGACCGTTGCTATGTAGAACAAACCGTTGCTATGTATAACAGACCGTTGCTATGTAGAACAGACCGTTGCTATGTATAACAGACCGTTGCTATGTATAACAGACCGTTGCTATGTATAACAGACCGTTGCTATGTAGAACAGACCGTTGCTATGTAGAACAGACCGTTGCTATGTAGAACAGACCGTTGCTATGTAGAACAGACCGTTGCTATGGGCGCAGCTCTGATGTCGGACTCTGGCGGACCGTTTTGGCGTCTAAATATTGATTTCTTCAGTAAGTAGCCGTGTAATAAGCGGGATAATGTACAGCTAGCGGGTCATAGTAGTGAAAGAATCCCCTTCAGGGCGATGCTGCATCGCCCTGAAGGGGATTCTTTCACTACAATGACCTGCTAGCTGTACATTATCCCTTACATATTGACCGTTTCTCTTTGAACATTGGTGTGAATATAGATCTGACTATATTGAGGGGTTAGAACCAGAGGGACATAAGTGACTTTAGGTGAAAAGAAGTTATATATATCAAATGAAAGCTCTTTCTACTGCCAAAAGGGCATATGTGAAGTCTAAACCAATCCAGAGTTATTAATCAAAAAACACTGAACACACTGAACTATTCGGGGCCAAAAGGACGTAAATGCACTTAAGAATAGAGAAAATATTAGAGCTGTCAATCGATTAAATTATTTAATCGCATGATTGTCCATAGTTAATCACGATTAATCGCACATTTTTTGGTTCAAAATGAACCTTAAAGGGAGATTAGTCAAGCATTTAATCCTCTTATCAACATGGGAGTGGACAAATATGCTGCTTTATGCAAATGTATGTTTTTTTTTTATTATTGTAAATCAGTTAACAACACAAAACAATGACAGATATTGTCCAGAACAGTTTTTCCTCGACAACATTTAGCGTAAGTTTGGAGCGTTATTTAACCTCCTTCATGACCAGCTACTCGGACCTGGTTGGTACCGATGGATTCAGCAGGTTTTATAGTTTCAGATGATACCAGTATCTTCACTCTAGCTTTAAAACTGAGCCGCTACAACCTCCGAAAGATTGATTGCGTTAATGCGTTAAAGAAATTAGTGGCATTAAAACAAATTTAAGGCGTTATTATCACGTTAACTTTGACAGCTCTAGTTCTCATCTTTCTGGACCTACTCTTGGAACTTTCCCTCTTTCTTTTAATTTAATAATATAATCTGAATGAACATAAGTAGTGTGTGTTGGTTGACTTGTCCTCATCCTTTTCTTTGTGAATCAGGTTCAGGGGTTTCCAGAAGCAGCAGCAGACTGCAGCAGCACCGGAGCTGGACAGCTGCTGACGAAGCCCATAAACCTGAAGATAATCAAAGGAAAACCACAAAACCTCAAAGTTCACTTTGAGGTGCCGGTAAGTTAAAATAAAGCAAAGCTTTGTGCTTGGTAGAACATTCCCCAAGTAAAACGTTGATTGTGATGTCTCCATTCCTTCTTTGTTTTCTCACCAGAGTCAGAAGAAGATGGTGTCGGTCGTGAGGAACCTGAAGGTCGTTCCCAGCACGAGAGTCGCCCACATGAAGCTCTGCAGCGAGGATCTGGTGCTGATAAACCACGAGAAGATCGAATGGCTGGCTGGAGGCTTGCTGGAGAACCTGTTCTATAAGCTGTATGATGAAGCTGGTAGAGAAGTTCCTCCCACTGCGGAGATCGCCTCCATGATCAAGGTGAGCCTGATATATAGATATATATATATCTATATATATATATACATGTAAATGGTGTGGTGATAAATAAAGAACCCGTGTTGCTGCAGTAAATCACTCTGACTGTGTTTCAGGTTAACTGGACAGCAGATGTGAATATGGAGGATCTGGTGCAGGGGAAGCTGCCGGACGTGGAGGTGCCCACTCAGGTTCAGGAAGCCCGATTCTACCAGGTTTCCTACCAAGACCAGAGTGTGTCCGTCTCCTTCAGGATAGTGTAAGAGCGCCGCCTGTTTAAACTGTTTACTCTGTTACAGACGGCTGGTCGCTGAGAGTTGAAAAATGTTAAATTTTGGGTAAAATGCTGCACTCGTCACTGTCACTATTTACCCAGCCGTCCAATCAGAATGGAGGAGAGGCGGGACAAATAAAATAAAGACCAACAGTACCTACATGTAGGCTAAATGAAAACACATAGACCGGCGGGTCCGTCCTCTCTCCCTACGAGCTTCGGCTTCCCTTCATCCGGAGCAGATATTCCGTATCATAGCAACCACACGCAGCTGGTGGCTGGAGAGGAACCAGTTTGAGTCCTGGCACTGCCGAGGTGCCTTTAGGCAAGGCACCGATCCCCAAACTGCTCCCGGAGCGCTGTATACGAGCTGTGTGCTGTGCTGTGTACAAAAAACAATGTGTGACAGTAAAAGCTGATTAACATTTACATTGCCCTTCTGTGTTCTGCATTTAACAATAAATAAGTATTTAATTAGTTTTAAAACTTTGACTAAATCTTTGTCATTTAAAAAGCAACACTATACCTAATAATGTATAATAGCCTAAAAATAAAGCTTATTTATATAGCACTGAAGTCATAATACCACATATCACGCTGTTGAGCCGATCATTATCACTGCTGGGGAAACAGCCAGAGTTTGCACGCTTAAAGGAATTGTTCATTTTGGGAAATATACTTTTTTTTGCTTTCTTGCTAAGAGCTGAGAAGATGCTCTCATGTCTAAATATGCAAGCAGTCTGTTAGCTTAGCATAAAGCCTGGAAAGAGAGGGAAGCAGCTAGCCTGCCTCTAAAGCTCACTAATTAACACATACAGTATTTCTGTGTTTAATATGTACAGAAAGTGAAGTGTAAAAACGACATGTTTTGGTTGAGACGGAGCCCGTTTCCAGTCTTTATGCTGAGCCAAACAAACCATCTCCAGGCTTTAGCTTCATATTTAACGGACAGATATGAGAGTGGTATCGATTTTCTCATCTAACTCTGCAAGAAAGCGAATAAGAGTATTTCCCAGAATGTTGAACATTTCTTTTGATATCCAGACTGGCGTCTTAAATTCTCCTTGTTTGGTTTGTAGACCTCGTCCAGATGAAGCAACTCGCCTGAAAGCAACTCTACTCCAAAGCTCAGTGAAGCTGGGTGAAGTCCTGCCTGGAAACATCAGTGAGTAGAAAACTAATCACCCAAAAAATCATATTTTTGAGGACATGGATGCACAGTGGATAACAAGCCTCTTTTTCCGTATACAGGTTTGGAGCTTGTGGATCAGTATGATAATGCAACCAAGACGCTGACCTCCAGCTGTGAGAAGGACATAATGGTGGAAGCTGAAGGTCTGGACAAATCCATCATCGCCTTTCGATGGCAGGTAGGACAAGAGACACAGAAACCTGAAAGAAAACTTGACTTAGAATTCAGAAATTAACCCTTTAAAAAGGAAGGAGGTTGTTGTTTGCTTGTTCCTGTTTAAATCAATGTACAATACAAACTTTAACAGCTAGAGCGTTCATTCATTCAGCAGAAATCAAAGGCTTCTGTCTTTCTGTCACGTTGTACGCTCGTGATAACGTCATAACGTTACATTATGTGCAGATCGTAACGAAACTATCAAAACACCTTTACATTCGATCTGCTCATAAAAATGAGCAGATCTCAAAAACAAAAAATGTTCATAGTTCAAATAGCTTCTGGAGTGCTGAGAAATATGTTGTTCATGCTTCTACGTTTAGAAATCTTTTGAATCAACATGTTTTGTGTGTTCATTTAGTAACACTTTTATCAATTATTATAGTTTATTGACTGACAGCTTAGGTTGTACAGATTTTAAGGATTTAAAGATACTCTAAGAAGAACTGACATCATCAGATACCAACGTAGGAACTGCGTTTCTATAGCAGAGTTCAAAGGGTTAAAGAACCGTTCATGCTGTTTTCTCTCTCATCTCAGCTTTCTACAAACTTTATGAGGTCATCATTATTTATTTATTTAAAAAATACTATCAGTATTTCTACTAAATAGCTCATGAAGAGTATTCCAAATGTTTTGCAGCCAGTTGTGGGTCCAAATGTCCTGTATTTCTGTGTTTGTCTGTATAACAATGAGAGGCTTAGTTCCTCTCTTACTCCTGCATACCGTGACTCCCCGCTCACCTCTCTCCCTCCCCAACCTCCACACCATAAACAAGCCAACTACATGATATATGACGTGATATATGACATGATATATGACATGATATATGCATGAAGGCCATAAAATGTGAATTGCACTGATAAGGAGAACCTCCTAAGACTAAATAAACATTCCTTCTCTGCTCCGCTGGCATCAGAGGAATCCTGACCGAGAAGATCTTTGATTTATTGGCTGAATGTTTTCATCCCTTGTGATTTACAGACGGTGGGGGGGCTTTGTTGTAGAATACCAGCAGCGGAGTATTTTTCCTCTGAAGGATATACAGCAGCAAATATATGATGAGAAGCTTTATTGTTTGTCTAGCAGCTGTAACTAAGACTAACTTTTCTTCTGTTTGTGTGGTGAACTTCTGCTACTTATCAGTGAAAATCAGTTTGAGGTACTTTATTTTTACTCCACTACATTTATTCTACAGTTATAGTTACTAGTTACGTTGACTTAAATTTCCAAAGCCTATAATGATTATAAACATAAAATATTAGGGCGTCAACTAACAATTATTTTCATTAATATCGATCAAGTGTTTGGTCTGTAAAACATCAGAAAAAAATATGTTGTCATTAAATGTCTTGTTTTGCCTGAACAACAACAATAATAATCCCAATAATTATGAATTTACTCAAATGTAAAGAATGTAAAGAAAAGCAGCAAATTCTCACATTTGAAAACATGGAACCACATTTTAGGCATTTTGTTTGAAATATGGTTTAATTGATTATGTTGTTGACTAATTTTTAATTAGAGCTGCAACGATTAATCAATTAGTTGTCAACTATTAAATTAATCGGCAGCTATTTTGATAATCGATTAATAATTTTTTAAGAAAAAAAAAGATTCCCGCTTCTTTAATGTGAATATTTTCTGTTTTCTTTCCTCCTCTATGACAGTAAACTGAATATCTTTGAGACATTTGAGGACGTCATCTTGATCTTTGGGAAACACTGATCGACATTTTTCACCATTTTCTGACATTTTATAAAACAAACAACTAATCGATAAATCGAGAAAACAATCAACAGATTCATCGACAATGAAAATAATCATTCAATCAACGATTAGTCGATGAGACTACCTGCTTGAATACAGGATTCAAATAAATAAATAAATACATAAATACTATGATATAATAGTGCAGAACGAGTACATCTTGCTGCTCATTGAAGGACTTTTACTTGTAACAAAGTACTTTTTTAGATTGTGTTGCTAATACTTTTACTGAAGTATAGTATGTGAATACTTCTTCCCTAAGTGTGTATATGTACTGATACTACTTACTGATGAATTGCTCCTCACTGTGTGTTGGAATCAGGAGAGCAGCAGTTCAGTTCTGGTATCGGGGGTGCAGTTCCTGTCGGGGACTCCGGGCTCCAGAGAGATGAGCTTCACTTACGGCAGCTTTGTGGAGCGCGTCGTAGTGAAAGTGACCGCCGGAGTTCCTGCAAAGCTTCAACTCGTCAGCGGGCCGGTGAAGGTAAGACAGAAGTTTTACTGGCTAAGAAGCATGAGATCACAGCTCAGTAATAATACTGAGAAAAAGAAAGGCTTTTATATTTTCATTAATCAGCAGACTAAACTGTTTGTTTTTGAATCTCTAAGCCTCTGCAGGTGTTGAATGACCAAGGCATCGCCACAGCGTTCCTCGTCCAGCTGTGTGATGAGTGGGGAAACCCGTCTGCAGACCAAAGGGTCGTGGTTCAGCTGAAGTCTGCACCCCCGACTCTGAAGGTCAGCTTTACATTCTGTGACTGTTCTGTTGTAAAATAACCACAATCCTCTGTGCTGGTGTGCACATCAAATGTGTCGTTTTGATTCATTATTCTACACCGTTCCTTCTGAACATCAACAGACGTGTAGGCGGAAAAATGTGACTCATTTAAAACTTTTTGCTCCGCTTATAACTCCCTCAGGATCGTCCCCTCCTGTCAGTCTTTCACCCCGTGTCTCCATCCTGGACAACATGTCGGGCATGAACGTGCAGTACACTTAATACACGGCTGTGTTGAATACTCGATTCTGATTGGTCAATCACGGCGTTCTGCGGTCTGTTATTTCTGTATAGCAGACCGTTGCTATGTATAACAGACCGTTGCTATGTATAACAGACCGTTGCTATGTATAACAGACCGTTGCTATGTATAACAGACCGTAGCTATCTATAACAGACCATAGCTATGTATAACAGACCGTAGCTATCTATAACAGACCATAGCTATGTATAACAGACCGTTGCTATGTATAACAGACCGTTGCTATGTATAACAGACCGTTGCTATGTATAACAGACCGTAGCTATGTATAACAGAACGTAGCTATGTATAACAGAACGTAGCTATGTATAACAGACCGTTGCTATGTATAACAGACCGTTGCTATGTATAACAGACCGTTGCTATGTATAGCAGACCGTTGCTATGTATAACAGACCGTTGCTATGTATAACAGACCGTTGCTATGTATAACAGACCGTTGCTATGTATAGCAGACCGTTGCTATGTATAGCAGACCGTTGCTATGTAGAACAGACCGTTGCTATGGGCGCAGCTCTGATGTCGGACTCTGGAGGACCGTTTTTGCGTCAAAATATTGATTTCTTCAGTAAGTAGCCGTGTAATAAGTGGGATAATGTACAGCTAGCGGGTCATTGTAGTGAAAGAATCCCCTTCAGGGCGATGCAGCATCGCCCTGAAGGGGATTCTTTCACTACAATGACCCGCTAGCTGTACATTATCCCTTACTTAATATATGCTCACCTTATACTAAGCTAGATCAGTAAGTAACAGAACCTGCCTAGTAATTAAAACTCAGTGCCTTTATCGTAACACTGAGGTTGTAGTTTCTAGTTCAAATTGGGATTTTTACGGTGAGTTTATCTGTTGCCACTTCATCCTGTCCCATTTATACTTGTCAGAAAGTCAGTAATGGAAGTTGTGAGTCGTACAGAATGATGTAAGCTGAGAGATGTGATGAGGTCTTCTTGTTGTTTTAGGTGACGACAGCTGTTACTTCACAACCTGTGGACGCAGAAGGGAAAGCCTCTTTCACTGTGAATAGTGTGAGCGGACCAAAGTGAGTGTCACTTAAGAATATATTATCGTGTATCATCAGTCGTGCACATTTCCAATACTGTATACATGACGTTATGTCCCACCAGTTCCCATTGGGAGTGTTGTTACCCTGTTCTTCCACTAGGGGGAACTATCGGCTGGAGTTTAAAGGTTCGCTGAACCACAAACCGATCCCCGGTCCATCCGTGAAGCTCACTGTGATCCCGGATCCAACCAAACCCGTCAGCCTGTCCGTGGAATACAACACCGACGCCAAGTTTCCTGCTGGAGGCGTCTTCCCAGGTTTAATACTCAATCCGATGTTTCTGCCTGTTCACATTCATGTTCATGTTTGACCTATATCTGACATCAGCGTGAGCAGATCTCCGTCCTGAAACGCATCACATGTAACCGGTAACATCACACACATGGGGGAAGGTCCAGATGCCAGACTCCATTAACATATTGCTAAATTTAACAGATCGGTGTTCCCCGTTACACAGATATTACTCCTAAATCATAACGTATGACTTTGTATGACTCCTGAAGAAAGACTTTTCATTTTGGCTGATATTAAACTTTAACAGCTCTTCTGTGAACTAATTTAAATAAACTAAAGTAAGATGTGTTGATATCCCGAAACACTGCCAGTCAGCAGCACGTCCACGCACTTTTTATAATATGTGATTTCATTGAATCAGAGTTCTGCTTTATCAAACATCACAATCTTTTCAGAGGAACTGAGTGAATTATGAAAAGTCTGTTTTATAAGTTATTCATTTACATTTAAAATAAATAAAGTCTTCAACTGTTTCCTACTGTCGAAGCAAAACCTCCTCTACTCCTTCTAAAATATAATTTATGATTTCTTAAGACTCATATAGACACTAACTCATTCTGCAAACATAAACATAATTCAGTATTAATTTTGGCTCCATGTAAAGTGAATAAACGTGATGTTTACCAGATAAAGCTCGTCTGCCTTAAAGACGCAGTTTACACATTTTTGTAACAGCTGATTTATTAAATAGGAGTTCTACTGATGGAGACGTGCAGAACTTAGCAGAAGAACATGGTAATATAGAAAAAGTATTTTTGGTGATGTAACACACATTATAGTTCTGTGTAGAGAGAGGTTCTTCTTCTTCTGTGGTTTCAGCGATCTGCACCTGTGCAGTGAAGGATAACGTTAAAAAACGCACGTGAATTCCGATAGGACCGTTCTCACAGCGGCCACATGGCCATCGATCGGATATCAGATTTAGGAACACATATCAAAGTGCTCCAGATCTGATTTCTGTGTCCACACGACTCTGAAAACATCAGATCTGTGACTCATGACAGCAAAACAAATGTGGATTTGGGCCATATTTGCTTGTAATGTGAGTATGTAGCCTAAATACAACCAGGTTAGCGCCGCTTAGCAAACCTAGCTGTGTGTGTCTGTTCAGTGTTCTCGGTGACGGTGGTGTCTGATGAAGGAAGCCCGATCACGACCTTTAACCCCGCTGCTGCGTCCATGTGGCTCTGGACGGGAACGCCATCAGGAAATAAGCCTCCACAAACGGTGAGTGACCGACTACCAGCAGAAGGACTCACTGATTGTTATTCACTTTTCTATTAAACTAATATCTTCTTTGCTGCTTCTCTTGTGAAGGCTACGGAGCTGAAGTGTAGTAAACCCACGGAGAACCAGAAGAATGACCGTTTTCACTTCAGGTAAAATGCTTAGACAACCTGTCTGGTTCTGTTCTGTCTGAGTTGTTGCAGGAAGTTTAAAGGAATAGAGTTGGATGATAAGATTGATACCGCTCTGATGTCTGTACGGTAAATATGAAGTTACTGCAAGCAGCCGGTAAGCTTAGCAAGACTAGAAGCAGGAGGAACAGCTGGTCAACGGGAACTGTTGGCTAGTCTGAATCAGAGTGAAATTAATGAAATTGATTTTCTATTTATTTTCTGGTTCGGTTTCACAGTGCACAAATTAAAGGAGACCAAAAAACCCAACCTTTTTGCTAAGTGGGCGTGTACGAAGGAGTGAATTTATTTTTTTTTGTCTTGAGAGCTGCCACTTCTATGCAGGGAATGGAAATATTGCTGTCAAAGTTTTTTCACTTTGACTCGGCACTGATCTACTGTGCGTACAAATCCCTTCTCGAGTGACTTTATAAACTTCACTATTTTTGTGGACGTTATTTAGCGTATTCTGTATGTTCTCTTCAGTCAAGCAAACATCGGACTTCTTCAGAAGTCCGAGTCAGTCCTCTCCCACTCACGTTAACCTGTTGTTTCCCTGTGTCCATTCGGCTGGGATGATACACCTCCCTCCCAATTCCACACTATCGTGATACTTGGGTGCCGATTCGATATGTATTGTGATTCGATATTACGATTAATTGCTTTTTTAACACTACACTTCTGGGGACTTTTACTTTGGAAAATATCTAAATTGATCCAGTAAAAATGTCAGAGATGTCCTGAAGTCAAATATATCATTGTTCCCTCACAGATTAGTGGTATTTTCTTTTTAATTGATAAGGGTCATGTAATGTTTTATACTTCTGGTGGATATAATCCAATCAATCTTATTTCCATAGATGTATTTTGTATATACAGTTCTCTTTGTTAACACCTTATTTTGAAAAGCGGACGTAGTCCCACGTGTCTACTTCCTCTAACTTCTCCAAGTCCGTCTCTAGCTCTCCCGTCAGCTCCGTTCTCTTTATCCATCCATGGTCAGCTCCATCGGGGCCGTTTCAATGCATTTAACAGAAATGTCAGTATATGGGTGCTCTACAGTTGTAGCGTCGGCCCATTTGACCACGGAGACGAGAGCGACGGCCGGCTCGACCGCACGTTACCGCGATACGATAACGTTTCCTGTCCGTGACAGAGTTAGCATGCAGCTTTAGCCGTGATGTCTAGCTCTGCTTTTCCTGCAATGTGTGAAACCCAAAGTGTTTCCATCCTTTACTGGATGTGTAGTGTTTACCACGCTGGATTTAACATGTGAGGGTGCAGGTCGTATCCACGACGACCCTCCAACGTTTTATACTTTCTGAGGTTTGTTTTGGTTGACGGATAGGGAACGGATATGACGTCACGTTACTCAGACTACCACAATAAAAGCGGTAACTTCCTTCTACCTCCACATAGACTCAAATGAAACAAATATATAGATTCTGCCATTAAAACATCTATTCAGAAATCGTAAAAAAAATCGCGATACATACAGTAGGTGAATCGATATTTCCCCCACCCTTAATGTCCATCTCAACAAATGCTCACGCAGGCAGCCTGCAGGAGAACCTCTCCACGCGGTGTCGGACCGGTTGTTTTGGTACGAACCAGAGTACGATTACTGCGTTCACAAACTGCCCAAACGAACCACACCAGGGGTTGAACTGCACCAGAGTTTGATTAAAACGGACTAAACGTTGGCTTGTGGAAGCACCCTAAGAAATGTAAATATATGTTTTGCTTCCTTTCTCTGCAGAGATAAAGAGATCCCAGAACATGTTGGAAAGCACACCATCCAGTTCAGTCTACGAATCTACCAAACAAATGTCCTGTTCAGTAATCAGGTTGGTTGAACCTAACATCTGGAAACATCACAGTTTGAGTTGCTGCAGGGGGGGGGGGGGGGGGGGGGGGGGGGGTAGGTCATCATCCTGACTCACTTGGAGGAATGACTAAGCTCAGCACTGTTTCCTGTCTCCTAGATTACTCTCACTGTGGTGGCCAATCAACCTGTCAAAGTGGGACCGGACTCCCAGCCACCGACGCCGGTTGTTTCCTACAGTAAGGTCATTTCCAACCGAACCTTGGTGGAGAATATGACTCTGAGGATAACGGTGAGCTCATATCTTTAGAAGGCATTCATGTTTACTTTCTACTTTCCAGTTCGATGTATGAATTTTAACCCTCTGAGACCCCGGCCGACATTACTGTCTTTAAAGCCCCCCCCCCCCTCCAGCCAGTTTTACTTCCTGCTTTTTGGTCAACGTTCTTTCTCAAACAGAGAATGGGGGTGTGGTTAATAGTCAGACCTAATTCATCACCATGGCAACCAGATTGTATTGTTTTTCAACCCATATTGAGACCATTTTTTTATGAAACTTGACCTCACTGAATAAAATGACCTGTGGTGACCTCTAGGATAATCACAGCCTCATGAAACTTTACAGCCACAAACTAGAGACCTAGAGCATTCAGAGGATGGATGGATCAGACTAGAGACCTAGAGCATTCAGAGGATGGATGGATCAAACTAGAGACCTAGAGCATTCAGAGGATGGATGGATCAAACTAGAGACCTAGAGCATTCAGAGGATGGATGGATCAAACTAGAGACCTAGAGCATTCAGAGGATGGATGGATCAAACTAGAGACCTAGAGCATTCAGAGGATGGATGGATCAAACTAGAGACCTAGAGCATTCAGAGGATGGATGGATCAAACTAGAGACCTAGAGCATTCAGAGGATGGATGGATTAAACTAGAGACCTAGAGCATTCAGAGGATGGATGGATCAAACTAGAGACCTAGAGCATTCAGAGGATGGATTGATCAAACTAGAGACCTAGAGCATTCAGAGGATGGATGGATCAAACTAGAGACCTAGAGCATTCAGAGGATGGATGGCTTTCCTAGCTAGACTGACAATAAGGGGGTTTCTGAGCAGTTTACACCAACAGAAGTGCTCGCTGTCCAATCACTGAAAAATGCAATTCTTGCAGAAATCTCCAAATGTCAAAAGTTTTTGATCCCAAATCACAGCATGTCTTTTTCTCTGGTGTTCCTCAAGGTCTTGGTGTCTTAATGTGGTATTTTGGAGGGATTATTGATCATTTTTATCAATTCTCCAGTGGTAAAAAATGGTTAAATTTAGCACCAAATCTGTGTAACAAATGGTATCAACCCAAAAATTGCTGCAACAACTAATGAGACATAATAGAGTCCATCTATGTTTTAAACCCTTGTACACTTTCACAATTTATTTTAATTAATTCATTAATTCATCAATTCATTCATTCATTCATTCATTCATTCATTCATTCATTAATTAATTAATTAATTAATTAATTCTTAGAGTTAAAGCTGTAATTTGGGTGATTATCAGCTGATATTCAGCCTGATTGAGTTCTTTGGCTGATTTCAGGATTTCTATGGAAACCCCACGGGGCAGGACCTGGACGGGAAGCTGGTCGTTTCTATGAAGAACTTCAGTGGAGAGGGCAACAAAACCCTCCCTCTGTTCGAAGGCAAAACCAACAGCTTGAAAATGAGCTTAGTTGAAGGAAAGGCCCACATCACTGTGAGTAAGCATTCGTCGTAGGACTCACCACAGACTTTATTTTGGAATGGCCATGATGCACGTCACACATATGATAATTGTATAATGTATTCTGCACAGAGGCTGGCTATCATGGAGAACAGCCCGGGGGAGAACGGAAGTGCATACATCCTGCTCTTCAAACCTGAAGTGTCCATGGTTCCCACGCCGCTGGCTGCTTTTGAGCTCCACTTCCACTTTTACAATGGTAGGATTTAAATTAGATGGTTTAAAGTGATATGATGAGCAACCAAAGTTTGAGTAAATTAATCACTATATTGTTTTAATATATTATTATAGTATTTTCTCACTCACCCTTCGTGGTATCCAACCATGCAGAGAGTTTTGGTTTTGAGATACGTCTCTTATGCCTGCTTCAGACTACACAATATTTTGTTGGTTACGATGGTCACTCTGTCAGATTAGGCGATTGAGAGTCATAAATTCTTGTCGTGACTTGGCGGAGAGACATGACAGACTACACGTCGGTCCCTGACCAATCATCGCTGGTCGTCTTTCACGATGTGCGTGATCAGGAAGGAAGCTTGATGCTAATGGCGTTAGCCTACTCAGCGGGTCGCTGACGTGCCTCTTCTGTTTCACGTCGCTGTAGTCCCTCGAGGAAACATCAAAAACGCTGAGGTTTTCTTGTCAAAGCAGCAAATCTTTCCTCTATTTCACAATTCCATCTCCCAGCACCAACATCACTTTCACTTCGCCGTTGTTTACAGTTTACAGCAGATCGCTCTGTGCTCCTATTGGTCAAAGTCACGGCCATCACGGACCTCGTCGTGGACGGGAAACGAGATGAAGAGATGGATTATCACGCTGGACACTCATTGTTGTTCCCGATGCGAGCCGACACCGTAGGACGGCCACATCGGGCTGATATTGTGAAGTCTGAACAGCCATTAGAGCTGCAGTGGGGAGAATCAGAGCCAATATGATTTTAATTATGTTTTTGGTCACATATCCTGACAGTAGTGCATGAGACGAGTCCTCCGGTGTCCTCCGGTGTCCTCCGGTGGTCTCCAGTGTCCTCCGGTGTCCTCGGTGCCCTCCGGTGGCCTCCGGTGTCCTCCGGTGTGTCCTCCGGTGTGTGTCCTCCGGTGTGTGTCCTCCGGTGTCCTCCGGTGTCCTCCGGTGTCCTCCGGTGGTCTCCAGTGTCCTCCGGTGTCCTCGGTGCCCTCCGGTGTCCTCCGGTGGTCTCCGGTGTCCTCGGTGTCCTCCGGTGTCCTCCGGTGTCCTCCGGTCTCCTCCGGTGGCCTCCGGTGTCCTCCGGTGGTCTCCGGTGTCCTCCGGTGTCCTCCGGTGGTCTCCGGTGTCCTCCGGTGTCCTCACCGGAGTCCTCCGGAGTCCTCCGGTGTCCTCCGGTGGTCTCCGGTGGTCCTAATGACATATGCAAGATTTCACAGACCGGAGGACAACAACCAATCAGAGCTGATCTGGAGTCGGTGGTAGTAGCCTATCGGTACTCTCTAATCAAATATACAAGCATGACAGGACGAGTGCTGAGTGAAGAATCAAATTTACAGTTATAGTTAGGATGTAGTTTAGAGTTAGTCTGAGATATGAGAGGACACAGCTGTGACTTTAGGTTTTTCTTCTGTAATAGGACGATAGGATCTTTCCTAACTTTGAAACTTAAGTTAGGATAGGCAAGCAGTTAGGATATATTTCTGTGATGAGGTCCCAGGAGAATAAGTTTCTTAGCAACCACCATTCCTACATAAGTGCAGAGCAATCTGCATGTTGTACTTCTGCAAAGGTTTCATTTAATTTCTTTTCTGTTTGTCTTTCTGTGTTTTAGATGCAGAGAACCAACGGAAAATGTCTGAGCTGTCCAGGAAGAAAGATGAGCTCACTGCTGCTGTAGCTAAATACGAAGACATCTTTACTACATATAGTGAACTCACTACTTTGCTGACCTGTAAGATTTTATCCTCCTTTTTTTTTGATTCAACATGCTGAATCGGGCGAAAAGCCTCCAACACGGGCAGACTAGAGCCGACGGTGTGAAACAAACCGCAAAAACTAGAGCCGACGGTGTGAAACACTAGGCCGACGGACGCTCACCGGCGGTCCCAAACTGTCCGATGGCCGCCCGTCGGCTTGGTGTGTCGGGGTTTAAACCTTAATATAATTTAAATGATAGAGTTATATAAACATTCTCCCCTGTACAGTGTCATTAACGGGGAAATTAGCTCTAGAGACCGAAACCGTTTTTTGTACCAGGCTGTGAACACGATTATTTCCACCGTAAAGTCGGGTGTTTTAACATCTGTCTGTGGATCGACTCGCTTTTAGAGCCTCAAGTGGCCGTTTGAGGAACTGACGTTTTTGGCACTTCATTTCTCAAACTCATGTTGTTGCATTTCGACCAACAAAGTATTGAGGTACAAAACCCAGCCCTGCTCGTGTCTTTGCTTTATTTCTACGTCTGCCAATATGTGTTTGAAATGGTTTCTAACTGTAAGTTCTTCTTCCATCGTAGCGAGTCACAGAGATGCTCGTGGAAAAGAGGCTGACCTCAGAGCTGAGCTGATCAACAGGAACGTGGAAATAGCACAAACTGTATGTATTCTACTCACACTCAACTTCTGTATACGTAGACATTATGATCTCATCTATATACATTTATAGAGAGGTGACATTTGCATATTTCTTTGTAGATCCCAGATATTGACCGACTCTTAAGAGAGAAGCATACTGAAACCCAGAGGATTCAGCAAGCACCCAGAAGACATTTCTCCATCACTGATCACTTCAGAGGGCAGCAGGATGTTTTGGGAATGGTAATGTCATAAGAAAGAAGGACTTTCTGTTGTATCAGCACCTTTAAAAACCCAGTGTGTCGTCCCAGGAAACGGTGACAGACAGTGCAGAGGTCAATCAATGTTTATGCTAATGTGTTGAGAGTAGCTTAGCCGGACTGAAGAAAGTATTCTCACAGATTGCACAGTTTATTTTCCAGAGCTGTGTGTGTTTTACGTTCTTCCCTTCTGAATGCAGGTTGGCCACCTGGCCGTTGTGCAGGACGACGACGCTGCGAGGGTTATCTCCTGGCAAATGAGCGGTGACATGAATTGTGTCATCACCAGAACGACCGCAGCAGCACGGAGGATCTTCAACGACACCCAAGGCGGGCAGGAGGTCCTTCCTCTCGACAGCGTTAATGTGCTCGGATACAGGTAAAACTTCTGGGTCAATGATGGATTCCTTTTAAATACAGCTCAAGGTTGTGGTCAAGTGTTGCTGCACTTTAAAGCTATATTTGTGTCCACGCACCGGAGTTGCTTTCCTGCGGAGATTCCTGTGTGTCGTTGATTATAGTCTTTAATTGTTAAGCCGTCTCCAGCCTCTAATCCCTCCAACAACAGTCATTTAAAGATCGTGTGATACAGACTGTTTAACAGCTAAGCAACAAGGACACCTTCAGTATATATTCCAATATCACAAATCTGCCTCAAGGGCTTTACAATCTGTCCAGAGACACTTGATTCGACATAAGTTTGTGTAACATGCTCATCACAGTTTCCAAAAGCCCCGACGGTGGCGCCTTCATACCGTACGTCTGGTTTCGTCTCACCAAGAGTCCCAAACCCAGAAATCTTCAATTAATTTTCACACGAGAGAAAGAAAAGAAATCATCACAAACGTGAAGCTGGAACTAGAGAAAGTTTGACATTTTCCTTTGATGATGATAAAACGATTTAAACAATCGATTTTCTAAATAGTTTCCAGTTATTTGAGTTGATCGGCTAATCGTTTCAGCT